>QANX01001023.1:44905-169730 GCA_003254975.1 Ochetophila trinervis | reverse complement strand
AGGTGTTGATGACAGACTAAATGTAAGAAAGTAGAGCAAAAATCAGAGAGAAAAAGCTTCAAATTTAGGGTAATCAGTAATTAAGGTAAGAGTTACTGATTTTCAAAGATCAGTTATTTGATATCTTTTACTTTAGAATGAGATTTAAGTAGTTATTTTTCTCTTTTTAGTTATTTGATGAATCAATTAAGAGGACAAGCTTGGTACTAGAGAACTGAGGCGAATCAGGTAATTTCTTGATCTTAAAGAGTATTAGGATTTGGTTGTGTGATATTTGTTCTTGTTTTGTGTTGATGATATTTATGGATTGACATTTGCTGCCCTAGAATATTAATTTCTTTCTAGATGTGTTATATTAGGTCTATGGATGCATCTTTGTGGTAAAAATTAATAATGATATGAATTTATGTCTAACTACATAAATTTTTGTGTCTTAAACTTTTTTTTTATCAAAAAGTATATTTTTTCTAGAAACTAGACACACTAATGAATATTTTCTTTTTTGAATCATCCAAACTTTTTTTTTTTTTTGGAATTAGTTATGAATTTTCAAAGTCGGCTTATCTGTTATAACTGTCTTCACGACCAATTTCATTTTTTTTACCTAATCGGTTAACTTAAAGTGTTCTATTTTCTCTGGGTGTATTTTTGTTCAAAACTTGATTTCTTTATCTTTCTTTTAAATTCGTAAATTTTGGGTATGTTTTCATTTAGTTATGAATTTTCAAACTTACCATCTTTGTTGAAGGAGTCAACAGTGAAAAAATTATCTGAGATAGTATAGGTTGTTTGAATTATTTTGAGTACCTTGGTACATTTTTTGACATGGGTTAATTATGACGTAAACTAGACTTTGTTAAATAAGGTGTGGAACTTTGGTTCACTTCAATTGGTTATGTTTTCAACTTTTAATGAATCTTAAAATATCTTTTTGCTTGCTAGTTTGTTTCTCTAGTTTTGGGGCGAAGTGAGCTCCAAAAATTATGAAATATGGTGAACTGGAATCTGGGTGTGTCTACTACTCTGTGTAAAATTCTAGATTCTGTGTTTAAGTTTGTAAATTATGATTACACTTATTTTTGAGCTCCTTTTAGCCTAGTAATATAAATATATATATATATATGAGATGTTTTATGTGTGCAATTAATATCTGAAAAGTTTCATTTAGAATATATATTTTTGCATAGTGAATTAATTATGAACATAATTGAAAGTTTTTGCCTATTTTGGATTATGCTATTGTAGATTTTGTGTATTATGGCATTAACATATTTATGTAATTAATGCTTTAAGATATCATGGATATTTATGTTGCCATTGGTATGCACATTATTATGATGATACGAGTATGCTATGTTGTTTATGTGGAACTGAGCACACGACACAAATTTTTAAAATTCATGTCAACGTTGGTTAATGCTTGCACCGAAGTATAAGAAAATCCGCGCGTTAAGTTATAATACAGGTTGTTTACTTATTTATATATATAAAAAAATCATATTTAAGTCCCATCACTCTAAAAATAAGTGTGTGGTTATGTTTCAGTTAAATGCTATATGATTTGTGTTTAATGACTTGCTTTCTATGCTCATGATTTGTTATTTTATAATTGCATTAAGTATGTGCATGCATACTCTTTAATATTTAAAAATGACCACGTTTACTTGTAAACTAACCCTTTCTTTGTTGATGATTTATTATAAGTGATAGTCAGTAATGTTTTGTGGCTGCTTTGTGGATTGCGAGGGGCATCGGAACAACACAGTAGAATTTGACAATTAAACTTTGTTTCTTTGTGTTACAAAATAAGTGTTGCTAGGAGGTCTATATTAGAGCTTTGTGAAAATATTTTTGAATTTATGACTATTTAATTAGTTTCCACAACTTTTTGAACCTTCCATTACTTTCAGATTAATTATTTATCATTTATTATATATTATGGGATAGATACATCAAATATGAATTTCAATATTTTATTTTTAAATTTTCCACATTTATCGTATATGCTAGTATGAATGGTAGCTACTCTATTTGTGCTTAATCGAAGGGGCATAATTACGGTGTGTTATAGGCATACTTTAAAAAAAATAATAATTAGTGGGTAATATTTATGTGACCAAATATTATGATAATATAACTTAACAACCAAACTTCTATTTAATTATTTTAGAGTGGTTTTAAATATGTATGCACTTTGATATATTATGTATGTAATATTAGTTTGAGAATTATTTTGGTTTGCTTAACTATGAAAATATAATATATAAAACAAAGATGTTATAATTATATTTGTTCTTTGACAATTCATGTAATCCTTGCACATATTCATTTTTCCATGATATTTCCTACTCATATTAAAAAAAATGGTTTATGAATCAAATATTATATCTTACAATTTTAATTTTTTGGTTAAATTCTTAAAGACTACAAAATTAATAACATAATTTATTTATTTAATTATAATTTTTTTAAAAATTAATACAGTAAAATTGTGCACCAAACACAATAAAAAATACAGGTTAACACAATTTTAAACCAAATATCGTGCAGTATACAATACAGACTAATATAATGCAAGCTAATACAATTCAAACTAATATAATATAGACTAATACATACATGCTAATGCAATACAGACTAATACTTTACAATGTACTAAACGTGCTCTAAGTTTAATTTATTTTAATTAAAGCATTTTATTTTTAAAGGAAATTGCATTTCAATACTTCCAAACCATTAGCCGCCATTCCAAAAAAAAAATGAACTAAAATGCAACAAATTAAAATTTGATAATCTAAATTAGATCATTTTAAATCTAAAAGTCGAAAATGATATCTCCCAATCTTAAATGTACAAAAATACAATTATTGAGTTTCTTTTAATTTATTTGTGACTACAAGTGATGATTACCGGTGAGAACCATGTTGATTTAGTAAATATAAATTAGTTGCATTTAGTGTTTTTATTTATTCTTTAATAGTAAAAATATAATATGAGAAGTTGAACTTTTTAAGAATAGTCAATTAAATTGTCACTTAACATATAAGTTCCACTAATGCTCTATTATCTCTCTATAATGACATATCAATATTTTTTAGTTTTTATCTTTCATTTTTTGTGTTTTACTTTTTAATTGTTATTTTTAGTCATTTTAAATCACAATTTGAATCAAAATTGCGATCCAATTTTAGAGAAATATGGAATATAATGGGGATACACTTTTCATGTCCAAAATTAAAATTTGAATTCGAGATGAAGTTCAGCTTTCATTTCTTTGAAAATAAGATGCATTTTTTTAATAATATATATATATATATATTAAATGGTTAAAATTTATTAGATATGAGCTTTGCTATTTGTAACTAATGGTAATAAACACTAATGAAATCGATCCATTCTAAATTAAAAATTACTAATTGAATGAATTTAATCATATATTGATTTTTATTCTAAGAACTTAATTAATATGAGAAATGAATTTTTCTTTTATGGCATCCAATTAAATTACCATATGGTATATAGATCTCTTTGATATTCCATCATCCAAAGTGACAAATAACTTTTCTCATTGAATATAGCATGCTTACCAAGTATTTAAGAAGATTAAGTCCTTTTTATTTATTTGTAGCTAGAAAGAAGAAGAAGGAAGAAGTCCTTTTTATTATTTATAGGGTTAAATGACTGAAGTTTTTAAAGGAATTAGCCTTTCAACATTTTGAGAAGGCAAGAGCCAAATAGAATTGTGTAAATAAGTTCCGTGTATATATATATATATTTTTTTTTCTTTTTTATGTCTATTTTTTTTGAACCCGTGACTTTGAAGATGTAATACATTTATTTGATCACAAAACTAGAAGGTCGAGACAAGTTCCGTATATTCTATGTTGATATAATATATTAGGCAACTAATGGATGTTAATTTTTTAGAACCAACTATTACGAAAATTAAAAGATTGACTTGCTTTCATGTTTTCAAAATTAATTTTTTTTTTTTTTTTAAGAAAAAGCTTTCTTCTTCTTATTATTATTTATTTTTTAGAAATATTCAACATAAATAAAAATATTTTAACATCACAGTGCAACTCAAAAAATATGTAACCATTATATCTTATTTTTCTTATTGAGAGTTTTATAAACCATAATAATTACAGACCGATTTGGCATGATTAGTTTGAGAATCCGTTTAAGATTTTTCGGAAACGCTTTGTCTGGAAAATATTTCACCGAAATTCCTCTAGGATGTCCGATAGAATCTGAAGGGTTTAGTCTATATAAAATAAAATAATAACATTTAAATAAATATAGTATAAGCACACAACGAAATAAATAAATACAAACCATGGTCCCAAAAATAGTGTAATACAACGAAATTAAAGCTTCACGTGCTGTGGAAAAGAGGAGTCGATGCCGTTGATACCGGTAGTAGATCTGCCCAGCTTAACTAAGATTTAGGGGACAGAGTTAAAAACAAAAAGTGAAATATAAAACTTTTGTGCGCACCTTAATATCTAAAAAAATAAAAATACCAAATTTTTTGAAGCATTCATCTCAAACCTCTCTGATTCTCATTTGAAAAGTTCTCTGATTTAAAACCATTTCACAAAACCAAGAGTGAGCTCCAAACTGATTTATGTGCTATAAACAGAATGAATCCATATTTTCAACGAAGAGTATTTAATCAACTCATGATCAAATAATCCAATAAAATCCATGAACTATATAGTCAAAAACCTCATCGTCACAGAAAATTATTTTAAAATTCATCATCATATAATATCTCGTGTACGTTTTGATATACCAATGTATCAGGTGATCTTTAATATTCTAAAAACATCATAAGACATGAAGGGAATGTCATGTCAACTATTCATAACCTTCAAGCATCCTAAGAGCAACGTAGCAGGAATTTCATCATCTTTGTGTTTTTAGTGCAGAATTCTTAAATGGAACCCCTTAAAAGAAGCATGTGGTGAGACCCCCTTGAACGTATGACATGTGGCATATATGTTTTTTAAAGTAAAAAAAGAAACCCGGCATAACTGTTGCAAAAGGGAAAGAAATGGAGGGAAAATGTGACTAGGCGGGAAATATAATGCATGGCTAGAAAGCTATTGCGTGTCAAATTAAATATTACATTTTATAAAAATATTTATTAAATATAGAATAAAATTATGTATTTTGGATAAAAATTATACAGTAAAAAAAATTACCGAATATGAAAAAATATTACTAAATATGTAATAAAGTTATGTATTTTGGACAAATATTATATGGTAAGACAAAATTATCGAATATGGAAAAATATTACTAAGTATAGAACAAAGTTACATATTTTAGACAAATATTACACTATAAGACAAAATTACCGAATATGAAAAAATATTACTAAGTATGGAACAAAAGTTACGTATTTTGGACAAATATTACACAGTAAGACAAAATTACTGAATATGAAAAATATTATTAAATATGAAACAAAGTTACGTATTTTGGACAAATATTACATAATAAAACAAAATTACCGAATATGGATAAAAAAAATACCCGATATGGACTACTATTAACTAATATTGAAAAATGTTACTATGAAAGAAAAATATTATTTGTATTGGATTTATATTATGCAATATGGATAACTATTGCTTAATATGAAAAAATTTACTAAGTTTGGACAACGAGAGCAACTTTACAGATTATGGAAAAATATTACTAAGTATGAAACAAAGTTACGTTTTGTAGACAAATATTACACAAGAAGACAAAATTGTGGAACAAAGTTTCGGTAAATATAACATGGTTAGATTATTGTAGTGTGCATAAGTTTTGTATTGGTAAAATCTCGGCTTTGGGCCTCAAGATAGGCCTACTGTAGATTTGAAATCCAAGGCACTCTATTCTAAAGTTGCTGGATTATACTTTTGAAATATCAAATTTCTGATCCAATTGAACTAAGTATTCATTAATTTGGCCATGATTATCTATATTTTGACTATTTTTGCTTGAACTTCTTTTAAGGTTCAAGGCAATAGATTGTGGCATTCCACTTTTTCAAATATTGAAGAAAAAGTTATAATAATATGAAATAGTATTTACTTTAGCCTATAAAGCTTAACTTGCTTGAAACATTATTTTTTAGAATAGTTCATAAAGTCATCATCCAATTCATCGGAAAATAAATTTGGCTCATAATAGATGCCATCTTCATTAATGCATTACATTGCTAGCTAATGTTTTTGTTTCTTGGTACCCTAGCTAGTATTTTTCTAAGGATTGTATTCCAACTATTATTTGTGAGTTTTTAATAGTTTTAAAAAGGTAAAAGTTATGCTATGGAAAACGATTTGAAATGGATAAATCCAAAAATAGTACTAAATAATTCTCTTTTATTAAAATAAAGTAATTAAAAAATATAGACATTCACATCTAAATTTAAAAACTCTAAATTAAACACAACTCCCTCAGTTTGTGCTGGAACGTTCACATCTATTACTATTTAGCTATGAGATACCAAATATAGACAATACTATTCATTTTAGACTAATGTTACTCGTATCGGACTAAATTAATTAAAAAGTTATAATCAATTTGTAAAAAAAAATGTATGCTAATTAATTATAATTAACAATATATTATTTTCTATTATATGTACTAAAAATATGTATAGTTATATATATATATATATGTGTGTGTGTGTGTGTGCCTCATATTTACAATTTAACTAATGTGAAACTTTATTTGCACATATCTAGCATAATCAATTACTAAAATTTATTGGCCAGTTTGTTTTTTGCCTTTTAAAAATTGTTTCGTGGTCTTAAATAATTTTTTTTTGGTAATTTGTTTCTTTTGTAATAAAAATACCATAAAAAAATAGTCTAAAAATGATGACTTACTTGAAGTGGTATCTAGTGATTTCTAATACAAAAGTTTATTCCTTTATTTTACGGTTAAATATTAATCTTCAATGTATTTGACTTTGCCATTAATCTTTAACCGAACGCATCCAAATAATTTTGCTATGCATTCATTTCAATTACACTGGATAACCTTGAATGGATTAGTTTTTAACTTTATCAACTTTATATGTAAAATTGAAAACATTATGCTTTCACACTAAAGAATTCCATTTTAACTTTGAAATTATATATATACAGAGAGAATTTTTTGTGTATATATATACATATACACACACTTTTTAAATTCATTTATTTTACTTTGCATATTTAACAAATATATTCCAGAACCATGTACCCACGAATGAAATAAAAATATTGTACTCACTAATGACACAAAGTGAAATTTCTATGATAAAGCTATGATCAACATTTTAAGGAGCAAATTTATCAACGTGATCAAATACTAAGTCATCCACTCAGCAGCAGCGAGACTATCAAATTCATCCGCAGAAACACCACATATTTATATCATACTTAGTAGGAATAAATAAGGAAGTTAAATTAAAAACTTTAATAATAAGTCTCACCAATAAAAAAAAAAAAAAACTCAGCCAACTTCAACCAACAGAAACTGTCGGTGTGCATAAAAAAAAAAAAAAATAGAAACTGTCGGTTAAGCTACAACTTGCCACTCTAATATTAAAGTTTATAACTCAGCCAACTTAAACGTAAAAATTAGCTAAAGAACTAAAGAAAATATTTAAATGTAACTTCTGAAAAATGATGGTGAGTGTTCCCCAATATTTTGAGAAAAGCACCATCTTATACCCCTTTGTTTATGAATTATTCAGGTCCAGATTTAGGTTGTCCTAACATTAATTCTTATAAAAATATTTTCCACAAAGCATAAAGAATATATAGTTAGATATTACAACATTTTAGTTCTTCCTATAATTGATTGACAGATCAAAATTGTATTCGATCTTATTACTGATGATCAAAACTAGAGCCATCTATTGCCATTACAAATCAATGATACCACATAAGATAAGAAAAGGTCAACATCAAGAATTCATGTGCAAGAATGAACCACCTTCTATCGTTTTTATGCCTTTCTAAAGATACTCAGAATTGGTTTCCTTAAAGACAACATAAATATTACTCAGAAGAATAGTTGTAGCTATGCCAAAACCCATCAGGCCACCTCCTATGATAGCAACGTTTCCTTATAGGCATGGGTTTTAGCCCAACATTAGTAACATTTGGCACCTGCAGAGGATATAAGTTGTTGAAAAATGATGATCATAAAAGGATTTTATTTTTTTATGGTAAAACACAAGTAAACTGATCTAAATTTGTTGGAAGGAAAAAATACAAATATCCAGTAAAACAAATGATATATATAAATCCTTTTACATTTGATTTGTGCCATTCTACAATGCCTAAAGCCCACAATTGGGATAATTTCATCAAATCTTCAGTGGCCAACCATAGAAACAAAGAAAACCTGAACAATTTCCTTGTGAAGAACGCCTAAGAACCCACACTGAGAGCCAAAATCCAATTGGAAAAAATATATATTAAAAAACAAACAATTGCAAGTAATTCAAACTCTTTCAATATCGTTGGCATTTCTTAAACATACCCAACTAAAATCAAGCTTTTATAAGCCAGAAAACCACCAACCCAATTTGAATAATCAACAAACAAACTCAATATTTACCGTCGAGGCTGAGATTAGATTGCTTTTTTGGGGTCGTTCAAGATCAGTAAATTGCACTTCAAAACCTTCTCAGAAAGCAAAACGTTGAGCTTCCTAAATGACCATGTAACTTGTTATTTCAAAAACAAAAATTCATACAAAAGTTCAAACGCAAAATTAAAATAAAGCAAAAATGAAAAATAAAAAATGAATCTTGTTCATTTATGTTACCTGTTGGACCTTCAATGTTTCACAAACAAAAATGAAAACAAAACTTCAAACATTTTTGAAAATCCCAAAATCCCATGGTTTCCAAATTCAGCCCAGGTATTCCTGCAAGATAAATAAAAAAGTTGACAAAAATTTTCGTACCAAATATGAAAGAGGAGGAGACTGTAGATACAAAAGAGAAAGGGCGGTGTTTGCTTTTGGGTTGAATTGAAGATAGTAGGGGGCGGAGGAAGAAAACGGGGGCAGAGATTCAGTGAAATGGGGGCGGAGGAAGAAGAATGAGGGTGGAGATTTACTAAAACGGGGGTGGCAGATACAAAACGAAGGCGGCGGAGGTTTCTAGATTTCTAAAATTACGATTTCGTGTTTAGGGCAGGAGAGATTAGGGCAAACATGGTATAATTGGAATTACATAATATTTCAGAAGTAAATTTGGAAATGTACACGTTTAATTGTTTTTTTTTTCTAAAATAATTGACCGGCAGAATCTCTTGCCGGTTATTTTCAACAGGGAGTTCATGGCTGATAACCTTATAGGGGATTTACTTGAGTTTCACCCGTTTTAAGTAGATGATTACTATGTAGCGCGTGCAATGATCATTATCAAATCAAGTACGCATCATTACTATGTGATACCTTTGCAAATCAAATCTCTAATTAGCATTTCAAATCCTTTTGCCAAATATAAAGTTTCCAAAATTCTGAAATTTGAAAAATTACGTAAAATACCCAAATTTTACATAGATTCCAAAATCATCCAAAATTTTAGAAACCTCCATAATATCCCAATATTTATGAAAATTACCATAAATTCATTTTTTTTCCAAAATTTTCACAATAATTAAATTAAATCTCATATTTGCCATATGATAAGTATGCTAAAAAATCCACTAGTAATCATATGTATAGTTATATAATTATATGATTTTTGCATAAATTTAACGACAATAATAACTCAATAAATGAACACACACACATAAGTTTTTTTTTTTATATAAATATAAGTGTCACAAATAATTAAAAAAATGCTGGAAAAATTAACTCATGCCCAAAATAAATAACATAATTTAGAATTTCACTCACCAGTATCCTGCGTGCTCCTAGTCAAGCACGAGATCAGCTCGAACTTTAGTTCTGGCGCCTAAGTACCACAAAATATATTTTAAAATCTAACAAATTTAAAAGAGGTCCTAATGTGTGCTTTGGGTCCTAAGTTACTCCCAAAACTAGTTGATTACCAAAATTATCTATTAATTTTGATAGTTGTACAATTGACTTGGTCGGTCAACACAAAAAAAATATGCTTTTTTAAAACTCTTCAATTACGCGAAATTGGACTTTGGATTAGTTTCCAATGGATTCTAAAATCCTAATTGAACCAACAATTGCAATCAAATTTACCCAATTGGAATCCAATTTCAATTTCTAAGAAGAACCTCGGTCAAAATTGGGGGTTTCCTAAATATTCATTTACAATGCGATCAAGAATTTACTTTCAATTAGTAGAAATTCTTTCACCAGTGGCCGAAACTTCACTTTGAAGTCCGATGGTTTTGGGGCTAAGACGACAGTGAGCTTGTTGAAAAAATTGATCCAAAGTCTCGATGTCACAAGGTGAAATGACTTTGTCTAAGTCAAATGGCACTGGCAGTGAGAGCCTACTCGGTGCCGGTGTTCTTGTTGGAGAAAGTGAAGGTTCATGGAAAATGAGGTGTTTGACAACAAATTTCCGGCTAAATCGGGTCCAAAGGCAACAGTGGACACATAGATTAGTGAGAAAAGGTGCGATTGGGGTGATTAGTGAGACCTTACTCGCAGCTGGTAGCTTCACCATAGTACTTTTGTTTGCCGGATCCTTGAGTAACACGTGTGTCATGTAGGAGTATTGGAATTGGACCTTGGGGTTCCATTGGGGAGGGGGGGGGGGGGGGGGNGGGGGGGGGTGGTGCATGCATGTGTTGTCGAAAATTTAATCGGGGGCTAAATAGACTGATTTTTGCTATTTTTTAAACTTCAAGATGAGCTTGATTATGGTGAATTTCAGGCCATAATGTTGGAACCAAAATGTAGAGCACTAAGTGATGGGCACAGTGGTATAGATGATGTAGTCACATTCATAGAAAATGGGAAAAATCGGTAGTGAAAGAAAAAAGTGAGGGTCGTTGCACGAGTTGATTTTATAGAGGAATGTTCTAGTTGCAAATGATTTTGCATATGGTTTCAAAGAATAACTTCATTTTTAACTACAGGCTTTAGCGACATAGGCTTCCATCGCAGACTCCTACTAAGTTAAAAAGATGCTTGAGTCAGTTTATTAAATAAATACCTCCTGGACCTATTACCTTAGTACGGGTATGTTGTTTTTTTTTTCCAGCAAAAAGCTTCATTTTTTACGAGATAAAAATAAAATAAAATAAAATATTTCATAGATTAATATAATATTAGTATATGGATTCGTATTGGTGAGCATTAAGCCACTAATGACATGTTCAAAACCAAAATTTGATTGCAGCAAAAGTCAACTTTTAAACCCGTATACGGTCCACCTGGTCAACCTAGACTAACATGGTCAAAATTAAAAAATATTCTAGTAAATGACAACATAGATTATTACACCGTGAAATTTACTTAAATAATAATTAGGATTACTTGATATATAATCCCAGGTTTATCTTGAATCTTGATCGGAAAAAAATATTGATTGCAATGGATGTTTTGATTATCATAAGAAATTATATTATATATATGTGTATATATATATATGTTGATAAACTAAATGGATATTTGAAGCCTATTTCTTTTTTAAAATAAAAAAAAGTAGAACACCCTTTCAGATACCGTTAGGAAAATGTAAAACTTTAGCTGATTTAGTTTGATGGAAATTAGTTTTTTGAGAATTAGTTTTCTTATTGTTATATTTGATTTGATTAGTAATAAGAATGTCAATGCTTAAATAATTGAATTAAATTTTGTGTTATAAATTAAGGATAAAATTGTATTTTTAGAAATTCTCAAAATGATACTTTCATAGGTGGGAACAACTTTCTTTAACATTATATTTGGTTTGATGGAATAGGAGAGGAACGAAAGGAAAAGAAAGAACTCTCTTGTTTGGATTGTTAAAAATAAAAATAAAAAATAAAGGAAAGGAGATGAGAAAGAGGAAAAATGTGCTGGCTATTTTTATAAAATTCGTTTCTTTCAAAATTTGACAAGAAGAGAAGGAACGAAAAATAATTTTAATAAATATTTAGTATTCAAAAATCACCATTTTTATATGTTCGTTAAAAATATAAGAAAGAAGTTTATACGAGAGTATTTTTGCATACATTAAAATTGCATTAATTATTTTTTAGTTTTGTTTCTTTTCTTTTCCTTTCTATTTCTATTAGTAATCATCCAAACAACAACTATTAAAAGCTTTTTACTTTTCTTTCCTTTTCTTCTTTATCTTTTCTTTTCCTTTCCTTCTTTTTATCTGAACACAATTTTAATTTGAGAATATGATTCCCCATAGGCCTACACTCATTTCTAAATAATTATTCAAACATAGAAAAGTTATCACTGTTTTAAAAGTAATTAAATTCCTACTAATTTTACCATTTACGAAACATGGCCTTATGGGTAAAATGGATTTGGTAGAACGAAATGGCAACAATTTTTTATATATTAAAATTTACTAGTGGTTGAAAACCAAACTTTTATGTTCTTTTATTGTTTTGACTAGGGATGATAAAATGCCACAGTTTATAATTATAATTGTGTGGGTGAATCTTATTCCAATTGATCGAGTCCGACATAGAATGTCTGAGCATTTTGACCAGACTAGTTGGTCTGATTATTTACTTAGGCTGGTCTGAACTTCACATTGATGCTAGGGTTTATAATTGTAAGTGGGTCTCTTTTATTTTGAATATGGTCCTTTAAAGGTTCGAACATCCATGGATCAGAGCATCAATAAGCAATTGCTCAAGGGACAAGTTTCCAACATGACTAGAAGGAAGCTCAATTACGGGGCCTTGTGGTCCAGCCCATCAAAGTTGGGGGCTTGGATTCCTAGAGGATTAGAAAACCTAAAAATCTGAGACATTATAAATATTTCTCCAAAGTATTGAGGTAAGGATCTCGAATTCTAACCCTAGAGGTATCATTTTTTTTCTAGCCTCCATAGATGCATCTGACTTGGGTGTCGGAGTGTCTTAGGTTGGTACCATACTGGTGCCCCAATACCTTCACATTCGTCCTGTGTTGCAGGAACACGACGGTAAACTTGAGGAGTAATTTTGTACCACTACAGTTTGGCGCACTAGGTGGGGGATATTTACACGAATCTTAACTGTGAATATAACCAAAACTAAAAATTTCACAGAGGTTTTTAACTGGTGGCGGGGAGATCTTTAATATGTCGTACCATAATCAAGAGAAAGTTCATGCCTCAACGCTGACTCAAGAAGATCAACTGGCATCCATGCACACAACCATGATGGATCTGCAACACAAAATGAATTATTTCACCAAACAGACTAGAGAGTTCAAATGGAGCATCATCCAGCTTCTTTTTGAGATCCCCTCATATGGGAGTCAGAGACTCTCAAGACAAAACCTCTTGGTCCCCGATGTCCCATAGCCCGATGGTGCACCGAGGAGTCGAGTAGGAGCACCTCGGGGAGCTACGCTATGGGAAACTAGAAATCAATGCGGGTTTTTACTTGAATGATGTGGGCATCGAGCGCTCTTTTAGCATGGATGTTCGTGGTGAAGACATTGTGCTACCAAGTGGACCAGTGACGCGTTCTCGAGCTAAGAAGATCAAAGCAAGAATGCTTGGACTTGTGAAGAGAATAATTGATGAAGATCGATTTAAGTATCCACATGATCCAAACACTTTTATGAGGCATAATGATGATTTAAGTTAGATGTCCAAGCAAGTAATGAATGTGGTAATGCTGCTAGGGAGTTGCAAAGACAAAACGACGTAGTTTTAAAGATAAGCATCTTACAATGGCAGTTTCATAATTTTAGCTATTTTCGGATTACAATGGCAGTTTCATAATTATTGCATTTCTGGATTATAATGGCAGTTTTGTAATTATTTTTATTTTCGGATTATATTTATTTAGGGTTAGTTTTCAGCCATAGGATTACTTTCCTAATTATTTTATGGTCTAGATTGATTCTTAACCTAACCCTAATCTCTATATAAAGGGGAGGTTACTAGCTTGTTAAAAAAACTTTGATTATTGATTATTGAGAATCTACTCTTGTTTTCAACAAGGCTTGTGTGTTCCAAGTGAGGATAGTTCTTCTTCTACTTGTTGCATTGGGAATTGATCTTCTTATCAAAGGTATTTACTTTGTGGCGAATTTCAATTTCATTCTCTGTCTCTAATAAGTGTTGCTAGATACAATTGTTATCTAGAGGTGCTATAGGGCGGGTTTTTACCTAGAGTTTGTTCCATATCATCTTGTGTGTTGGGATTATAGTTTTTCTAAGTTTGGGGTTCTCCATCATTTGGTATCAGAGCAAGGCCAAGATAAATTCCTATTTATCTTGTTCTTTATTTTTCTTTTTAGAGTCTTTGATTAGCTTTTTTATTTTCTGCATTTTTTTTTGTTCTTGAGTTCTTTAGTGTTCTTGGTGTTTTAGTACCCAAAAAAAATCATAAAAAAAAAAATCATACCAAAAAAAAAAAAGAAGAAGAAAAGAAAAAAAATTGTAGCAAAAAAAATATATTGAAAGTTGGAATATTGAGATTGGTTGCTTGCAAATTAGAAAAGTTACTTATTCCTAATTGATTTCTGATTTTTATTAGTCCTTATTTCCTACTTTTCTAATTTATTTTTTTGTTTCCTATTCTCATAGATTCTTATTTTCTTACTTTCTTATTCTTATAGTTTCTTTTTTTGATACTTTCCTATTCTAAATTTATTTAGTTTCCTATTCTCATTGTGTTGATTTTATAGAGTAATTATTATTTGTTTCGTTACTCTTTTGCCATTTTCTTTTGTGCCAATTTTGCTCTAGAATTGAACTTGCTTTTATTGTTAGGTTTTAATTTTGAAATTTGCTATTTTAGTTTTATATTTTTGTTTAAGATAATTGGTTCTGAAGTGCAACTTGGTGAACAAGACTTGAGTGGTAAAAGGCTTGAGTGGTGAGCATATAGAGGGTAAAAGCCAAATTTGAGTGAAACACGAGGGTTTACCATTTTTAATATAAACACGTAAGGGAGTGTGTAAGAATGTCTAAAAGAGACGGAAAGGGAGTTTCTACTTTGGAAGAAGAGTAAGTGGCAACATCGGATCCAAAGCTCTTATGACAATCTTTGGAGGGTGAGTATAGAAGGATTGAAGAGAGATTGACTTCTAGGATGGAAGAAACATTGAAATCTAGGATGGATGAGATGATGGAGCAAATGAGGGAGATGACCATGACCATGTCCAATACTACTAGAATGGAAGGAACAAGACCCAGGAGACAAGAAGTAATTGTTTTCGATGAAGAAGAGTATGAAGTCCAAACTGTAAGAAGAAGACCTAGGAGAGAGGAGCCAAGAGGAGGAAGGGATGACGACCTAAGTTCGATTAAGATGAACATTCCGCCATTCAAGGGAAAAAGTGATGCCGAGTTAATATTTGATTGTCACAATTACTCTGAGGAGAAAAGGTTAAACTAGCTGCAGTGGAGTTCATCGATTATGCTCTAGTTTGGTGGGAGCAACTTATACAGTCAAGGAGGAGATATAGAGAAGATCCGGTCTCAACTTGGGATGGCATGAAGAGAATTATGAGGAAGAGGTTTGTACCATCCTATTACTATAGAGAGCTTCATCAAAAGTTGCAGAGACTCATACAAGGGTCTAGGTTTGTAGAGGAGTATTACAAAGAGATGGAGATGATTATGATAAGGGCCAACATTGAAGAGGATAGAGAAGCTACAATGGCAAGATTTCTAAGTGGGATGAACAAAGATATTGCCAAGGTGGTTGATCTACATCCATAGGTAGAAATGGAAGAAATGGTCAACATGGCTATTAAAGTGGAAAAGCAATTGAGAAGTGAAGGGTCATCAAAAGGGTTTTCAAGCTCCAATTCAAAGTGGGGTTCCAATTTGAAGTGGAACAAGTTTGACGACAAGAAAAGAGAGAAGAACTTGGAGACCAAAGAGAAAATTGGAGATGCATCCAAGTTCAAGGATAAAAGTGCCAACCCAACAAGAGGTACTCTTAATCCTAACACTTCTAGTACTTCTAGACATAGGGAAATAAAATGTTTTAAATGTCAAGGGTTTGGGCATATTGCTTCCAAATGTCCAAATAGGAAAACTATGTTGATGAGGGGTAATGAAGTAATGTTGGAGTGTGAGTCTGATGAAGAAAGGCCACCATTAAAGTATGATTCTAGTGAGGAGGAGGATGTAGAGTATCCTGTGGTTGGAGAGTCCCTAGTAATTATGAGGGTTTTAAATTTGAAGGTAAAGGAAGAGGGACTAGAACAAAGGGAGAATATTTTTCACACTAGATGTTTTGTGGGTGGTCAAACATGTAGTTTAATCATTGATGGGGTAGTTGTGCTAATGTTGCTAGTACTACTTTGGTTGAGAAGTTGGGACTAGTATTTGAAAAACATCCTAACCCTTATAGGTTACAATGGTTGAATGATAGTGGGGAGATTAAGGTAAATAAAAGAGTCAAAGTTGTCTTTTCTATTGGAAAGTATAGTGATGAGGTTTTGTGTGATGTAGTACCTATGCAAGCAGGGCATATTTTGTTGGGTAGACCATGGCAATCCGATAGGAGGACTATCCATGAAGGTTTTAAGAATATGTATTCTTTTGAGCACAATGGAAAGAAAGTCACACTTGCACCCTTATCTCCAAAAGAGGTGTATCTTGAACAATTTAAACTATCCAAAGTTTCCCATGGGGATTTGGGAAGTGAGGCAAATAAAATAATTGAGTGTAAAGAGGCCAAGAGTGAAAAGAATAAAAATAAAGGCCCAATGGTGAGTGATTGCACTACTAATAAAGAGGAAAGTGCAAGAGAGAAAAGTGAGAAGAGTGAAATGAAAGAGTTTTTATGCAAAAGAAAGAGAAATCAAGAGTGCATTCTTAGGCAACAAAGCAATATTGTTGGTGAGGTTTCGAGAGGTTTTGCTTTGTGTAACTAACCTTAACCCCAATTTTCCTAGTGTTTTTGTCTCCTTATTGCAGAATTTTAACAATGTTTTCCTAGAAGAGATGCCGACTGGATTGCCGCCATTGAGAGGTATTGAGCACCAAATAGAATTTGTGCCTGGAGCAAGCATTCCAAACCGACCAGCCTATCATAGCAATCCCGAGGAAACGAAGGAGTTACAAAGGAAAGTGGAGGAGTTGCTAGCAAAGGGTCAAGTCAGGAAGAGCATGAGTCCTTGTGTTGTACCGGTCTTATTGGTACCCAAGACCGGAGGATGTGTGTTGATTGTCGAGCAGTGAATAAAATAACGGCAAAGTATCGTTATCCCATTCCTAGGTTAGATGATATGCTTGATGAATTGCATGGTGCTTACTTATTTACTAAGATAGATTTAAAAAGTGGATACCATCAAATTCGGATGAAGCAAGGGGATGAGTGGAAAACTGTTTTTAAAACAAAATATGGTTTATGCCTTTTGAGTTAACTAATGCTCCTAGTACATTTATGCGATTAATGAACCATGTTTTAAGGGAATTTCTAGGAAAGTTTATGGGTTTATATTTTGATGATATTTTGATATATAACAAAAGTTTAGATGACCATGTGATGCATGTTAGCCAAGTGCTAGATGTGTTTAGAAAAGAAAAATTATATGCTAACCTTAAAAAGTGCACATTTTGTATAGATATGCTTGTTTTTCTTGGTTTTGTTGTTGATAGATTTTCTAAGATGGCACACTTTATTGCATGTCATAAGACTGATGATGCTACAAATATTGCTGACTTGTTCTTTAGGGAGGTTGTAAGATTGCATGGAGTGCTTAGAACTATTGTGTCTGATATGGATGTGAAATTTTTGAGTCACTTTTAGAGAGTCTAGTGGGGTAAGTTAGGTACTAAATTGTTGTATTCTACTACATGTCATCCACAAACAGATGGTCAAACGTAGGTGGTTAATAGGACTCTAGATACTTTGCTTCGTGTTATTGTTGGTAAGAATTTGAAAACTTGGAAAGATTGTTTACCTTTTGTTGAATTTGCATATAATAGAACTAGTCATTCTTCTACAGGCTTTTCACCATTTGAGATTGTGTATGGTTTTAATCCTTTAACTATGTTGTATTTGATGCCTTTACCTTTTAGTGAAATTGCTAGCTTAGATGGACATAAAAAGGCAGACTTGGTTAAAACTATACATGAGAAGGCAAGGTTGCAAATAAGGGGAGAAAGCAAGTGATATTTGAACCAGGAGATTGGGTTTGGGTACACATGAGGAAGGAAAGGTTTCCTAGCCAAAGGAAGTCTAAGTTGGATGCTAAAGGCGATGGGCCTTTTCAAGTTCTCAAGAGGATCAATGACAATTCATACAAGATTGATCTTACAGGTGAGTATAATGTGTCTGCATCATTCAATGTTGCTGATCTTTCTCCTTTTGACATGGATGCAGTTTCGAGGACGAGTCTTTTTTAGGAGGGAGGGAATGATGTGGGCATCGAGCGCTTTTCTAGCATGGATGTTCGTGGTGAAGACATTGTGCTGCCAAGTGGACCAGTGATGCGTTCTCGAGCTAAGAAGATCAAAGCAGGAATGCTTGGACTTGTGAAGAGAATAATTGATGAAGATCAATTCAAGTATCCACATGATCCAAACACTTTTATGAGGCATAATGATGATTTAAGCATGATGTCCAAGCAAGGAATGAAGGTGGTAATGCTACTCGGGAGTTACAAAGACGAAACGACGTAGTTTTAAAGATAAGCATCTTACAATGGAAGTTTAGCAATTTTCGGATTATAATGATGCGGGCATCATAGAGATATATTCTACCATTGGAGCAAAAGATGATGATTTAAGCATAATGTCCAAGCAAGAAATGATGGTGGTAATGATGCTCAGGAGTTGCGGAGACGAAACAATGTAGTTTTAGAAATAAGCATCTTATCATTGCAGTTTCGTAATTTTAGCTATTTTGGGATTTTAATGGCAGTTTCGTAATTTAGCTATTTTCGGATTATAATGGCAGTTTTGTAATTATTTCTATTTTTGGATTATATTTATTTAGGGTTAGTTTTAAGAATCAATCTAGACCATAAAATAATTAGGAAAGTAATCCAAACGCTTAAAACTAACCCTAACTAAATATATTCCGAAAATAGAAATAATTACAAAACTGCCATTATAAACCGAAAATAGCTAAATTACGAAACTGCCATTAAAATTCGAAAATAGCTAAAATTACGAAACTGCAATGATAAGATGCTTATTTCTAAAACTACATTGTTTCGTCTCCGCAACTCCTGAGCATCATTACCACCATCATCCCTTGCTTGGACATTATACTTAAATCATCATCTTTTGCTCCAATAGTAGAATATATCTCTATGATGCCCGCATCATTAATGATGCGGAACCCCAAGCTTAAAGAAACTATAATCCCAACACACAAGATGATATGGAAAAACCCTAGGTAAAAAACCGTCCTATAGCACCTCTAGATAACAATTGTATCTAGCAACACTAATTAGAAGGCAAATAATGAAATTGAAATTCGCTACAAAGTAAATACCTTTGATAAGAAGATCAATTCCAAATGCAACAAGTAGAAGAAGAACTATCCTCACTTGGAACACACTAGTCTTGTTTTCAACAAGAGTAGATTCTGAATAATCAATAATCAAAGTTTTTTTTTTTTTACAAGCTAGTAACCTCCCCTTTATATAGAGATTAGGGTTAGGTTAACAATCAATCTAGACCATAAAAAAAAAATTAGAAAAGTAATCTTAAGGCTTAAAACTAACCCTAAATAAATATAATCCAAAAATAGCAATAATTACAAAACTGCCATTATAATCTGGAAATAGCTAAATTACAAAACTGCCATTATAATCCGAAAATAGCTAAAATTACAAAACTGCCATTATAAGATGCTTATTTTTAAAACTATATCGTTTCGTCTCCGCAACTCCTGAGCATCAATACCACATTCATCCCTTGCTTGGACATCATGCTTAAATCATCATCTTTTGCTGCTATGGTAGAATATGACACTATGATGCCCGCATCATTCCCTCCCTCTTCAAAAAGATTCGTCCTCGAATCTGAATCCATATCGAAAGGAAAAATATCATAAACATTGATAGTAGCGGACTCATTGCACTCACCCTAAAGGAATATTTTGTATTTGTTGTCATTGACTCTTTCAAGCATTTGAAATGGTCGATTGCCTATAGCATCCAACTTAGAATTCCTTTTGTTAGAAAACCTTTCTTTCCTTAGGTGTACTCAAACCCAATCTCCTGGTTTGAATATCCTCCACGTGTTATCCCAAAAATCTTTCCAACTGGGACTCAAAATTTCCACATCCCTATCATACTTAATAGTTTTAGGCATTCCACGTAATTTTGATTTCTCATCAAAGTCCAGCAATAAAGAGACAAAAATACTAGGCAAATCGGAGTTAAGTTTAGTTTCACAAAGCAAAATCTCTCGAAACCTCTCTAACAATATTGCTTTCTTGCCTAAGAATGCACTCTTGATTTTTCTCTCTTTTGCATAAAAACTCTTTTTCTTTTCACTCTTCTCCCTTTTCTCTCCTGCACTTTCCTCTTTATTACTAGTGCAATCACTCTCCATTGGGCCTTTATTTTTATTCACTCTTGGCCTCTTTATACTCAATTCTTTTATTTTCCTCCCTTCCAAAATCCCCATGGGAAACTTTGGATAGTCTCAATTGTTCAAGATACACCTCTATTGGAGATAAGGGTGCAAGTGTGACTTTCTTTCCATTGTGCTAAAAAGAATACCTATTCTTAAAACCTTTATGGATAGTCCTCCTATCGGATTGCCACGGTCTACCCAACAAAATATGCCCCGCTTGCATAGGTACTACATCACACAAAACCTCATCACTTTACTTTCCAATAGAAAATGCAACTTTCACTCTCTTATTTACCTTAATCTCCCCACTATCATTCAACCATTGTAACCTATAAGGGTTAGGGTGTTTTTCACATACTAGTCTCAACTTCTCAACCAAAGTAGTACTAGCAACATTAGCACAACTGCCCCCATCAATGATTAAACTACATGTTTTACCACTCACAAAACATCTAGTGTGAAAAATATTCTCCCTTTGTTCTAGTCCCTCTTCCTTCACCTTCAAACTAAAAACCCTCCTAATTACTAGGGACTCTCCAACAACGGCATACTCTACATTCTCATCCTCACTAGAATCATACTCTAATGGTGGCCTTTTCTCATCGGACTCAGACTTTGACATTACTTCATTACTTCTCATCAACATAGTTTTCCTATTTGGACATTTGGAAGCAATATGCCCAAACCCTTGACATTTAAAACATTTTATTTCCCTATGTCTAGAAGTGTTAGGATTAGAAGTACCTCTTATTGGGTTGGCACTCTTATCCTTAAACTTGGATGCATCTCCAATTTTCTCTTTGGTCTCCAAGTTCTTCTCTCTCTTATTGTCATCATACTTGTTCCACTTCAAGTTAGAACCCCACTTCGAATTGTAGCTTGAAAACCTTTTTGATGACCCTTCACTTCTCAATTGCTTTTCCACTTTAATAGCCATGTTGACCATTTCTTCCATTTCTACATATGGATGTAGATCAAATACCTTGGCAATATCTTTGTTCATCCCACTTAGAAATCTTGCCATTGTAGCTTCTCTATCCTTTTCAATGTTGGCCTTTATCATAATTATCTCCATCTCTTTGTAATACTCATCTACTGACCTAGACCATTGTATGAGTCTCTGCAACTTTTGATGAAGCTCTCTATAGTAATAGGATGGTACAAACCTCTTTCTCATAATTCTTTTCATCTCCTCCCAAGTTGAGACCGGATCTTTTCTGTATCTCCTCCTTGACTGTATAAGTTGCTCCCACCAAACTAGAGCATAGTCGGTGAACTCCACTGCAGCTAATTTAACCTTCTTCTCCTCAGAGTAATTGTGACAAACAAATATTAATTCTACTTTTTTTTCCCATTCCAAGTATGCCTCGGAATCACTTCTTCCCTTGAATGGCGGAATGTGCATCTTAATCGAACTTAGGTTGTCATCCCTTCCTTCTCTTGGTTCCTCTCTCCTACGTCTTCTTCTTACAGTTTGGACTTCATACTCGTCTTCATCAGTAACAATTACTTCTTGTCTCCTGGGTCGTGTTCCTTCCATTCTAGTAGTATTGGACATGGCCATGGTCATCTCCCTCATTTGCTCCATCATCTCATCCATCCTAGATTTCAATGTTTCTTCCATCCTAGAGGTCAATCTCTCTTCCATCTTTCTATACTCACCCTCCAAAGATTTTTGTAAGAGCTTTGAATCCGGTGTTGCCACTTGCTCTTCTTTCGAAGTAGAAATTCCCTTTCCGTCTCTTTTAGACATTCTTATATACTCCCTTACGTGTTTAACTCAAAAATGGTAAACCCTCTTGTTTCACTCAAATTTAGCTTTTACCCTCTATATATGCTCACTACTCAAGCCTTTTACCACTCAAGTCTTGTTCACTAAGTTTCACTTCAAAACCAATTATCTTAAACAAAAATATAAAACTAAAATTGCAAATTTCAAAATTAAAACCTAACAATAAAAGCAAGCTCAATTCTAGAGCAAAATTGGCACAAAAGAAAAGGGCAAAAGAGTAATGAAACAAATAATAATTACTCTATAAAATCAACACATTGATAATAGGAAACTAAATAAATTTAGAATAGGAAAGTATGAAAATAAGAAACTATGAGAATAAGAAAGTAAGAAAATATGAAACTATGAGAATAGGAAAGTATGAAAATAAGAAACTATGAGAATAAGAAAGTAAGAAAATAAGAAACTATGAGAATATGAAACAAAAAAAATTAGAAAAGTAGGAAATAAGGATTAATAAAAATCAGAAATCAATTAGGAATAAGTAACTTTCCTAATTTGCAAGCAACCAATCTCAATATTCCAACTTTCAATATTTTTTTTTTGCTACGATGTTATTTTCTTTTCTTCTTCTTTTTTTTGTATATATAATCAGATTCTTCTTTTTTTTTTGGTACGATTTTTTATTTTTTATTTTTACGATCTTTTTTTGGGTACTAAAACACGAAGAACAATGAAGAACGAGAAGAACTCAAGAACAAAAGAAAAAAAAACAAAAAAAAAATGCAGAAAACAACAAGCTAATCAAAGACTCCAAAACGATAATACAATGAACAGAATAAATAGGAATTTATCTTGGCCTTGCTCTGATACCAAATGATGCGGAACCCCAAGCTTTAAAAAACTATAATCCCAACACACAAGATGATATGGAACAAACCCTAGGTAAAAACCCGCCCTATAGCACCTCTAGATAACAATTGTATCTAGCAACACTAGTTAGAAGGCAAAGAATGAAATTGAAATTCGCCACAAAGTAAATACTTTTGATAAGAAGATCAATTCCCAATGCAACAAGTAGAAGAAGAACTATCCTCACTTGGAACACACAAGTCTTGTTTTCAACAAGAGTAGATTCTAAATAATCAATAATCAAAGTTTCTTTTTTACAAGCTAGTAACCTCCCATTTATATAGAGATTAGGGTTAGGTTAAGAATCAATCTAGACCATAAAAAAAAATTAGGAAAGTAATCCTAAGGCTTAAAACTAACCCTAAATAAATATAATCCAAAAATAGCAATAATTACAAAACTGCCATTATAATCTGGAAATAGCAATAATTACGAAACTGCCATTATAATCCAAAAATAGCTAAATTACAAAACTGCCATTATAATATGAAAATAGCTAAAATTATGAAACTGCCATTATAAGATGCTTATTTTTAAAACTACGTTGTTTCGTCTCCGCAACTCCTGAGCATCAATACCACCTTCATCCTTTGCTTTGACATCATGCTTAAATCATCATCTTTTGCTCCTATGGTAGAATGTGGCACTATGATGCCCGCATCACTATGGGAAACTAGAAATCAATGGAGGACGGCCGAATCAGCAATGGAGAATGGCCGAATTAGAGCCAGTGGAGGTTCCAAGTCACACTAGTTCAAGGCAGCGAACTTACCTAGAGCTGGGTGGGAGTAGGGATACATAAAGGAAAAATGAGAGCTCGGAACAATAGGCGTAGACGTGGGCTTCAAGTCCACCTAAAAAGCCAGACCGTAGAGGTGCCTATGCAGAGGCAGAGATCATTTGTTATGTCGATGAGATAAAGAGACTGGTCTCGGAAGAGCTAAAAAGACATAGGGACGCTCCGAGCTTGAGCTATGAAGATATTTTCACTGAAATAAAGACCCCTTTCACAAGCTGAATAGTGAGTGTGGACCCGTCTTTCGTTTCACATTTTACAATTCTTTGACCATAAGAACACCAAAAAACATGGTCAATGTTTTGAGTTGGGTTTCTGAATTTGTGAAACTGGAAGATCACCAAAGGATATTGAGGGAAGATAGACCGAGAGAAAAGTCTGACCAGAACTGCGAAGTTGGGAGAAAAGTATAGGCTATAAAGGTACCAAGCAACATAACCTTTCAGGTGGTAGACCTCAACCAAGAGCATTGGTCCCCACAAATAGGTGTTTCATCTTTAAGACTGCTCGGAGAAACTAGTTGAGTGTTTACGAGGTCAAAAAGATGTGAGATGGCTGGACAAGATGATCCCCGACTTGCTTGATAAGGACAATACCAAGTTTTACACCTTTCATAGTTATTATGGTCATCTGACCGATTGCAGATATTTAATGTGGAATGTGAACAAGCTGGCAAAGCAAAGGAGTCTTAAAGAGTTTTTTATCGGCAATGGGCAAAGTTCATTTACAAGCAAAAGGAAAAGACCTGAAGAACCAAGATCGGGTGCAATTGAGGATCAGCTAGAGGAAGAGGCAACTGACTCCACTGTGAACACTATTCGTGGGGGTTTTTCCAGTGGGAGTGAAACGATAATAGCTAGAAAGAGACATTTGAAGGAAGTCGAGGTAGTGACGGTCGGCACAATCAATCGCAGCGTCACAGATCACCCTGACATTATTTTTATTGCACTTTCCCTATGATGACGCTTTGATTGTTAAGTTGAACATTGCAAAGTGTTTCGTAAAGAGGATTTTGATTAACATTGGCCGCTCAATGGATATAATTTTTTTGTCCACACTGAGACATATAAAGTTTGACAAAGGAAAAATTGAGAAGATTACCCTCAATCTAGTCAGCTTTAATGGCGATCTGACTATCATTGGTAGAGTCGTTATGCTAATATCAACTCGAAGAAAAACCATATATCTGGCAATGATGGTAGTCTATACAGACTTAGTCTACAACACAATTCTCGGATGACCATGGTTGGAATAGATGAGGATAGTGATCTCCACTTTCCAACAAACCATCAGGTTCCCCAATGGGAAAATTGTGGAAATGTTAAAAAGAGAATAGAGGATGGCTCAGTTTTGTTGTGTTGAAGCCACTAAAAGGAAGTTCACCACTAAATAGAAATCAAAGAGCCTCAAGATCCTCATAGGGATGAGGATCAAGTTGAGGAGGTGTCGGTCGACCTCAACTGCCTAGATTGGACAGTGAGGATTGAAACTTACTTATCAGTCGAGACTCGAGAAAAGTTCATTGGTTATATGAAAGAAATGATACATTGCTTCACCCATAATGCAAGTGATATGTTAAGGATTGATACAAAGGAAACTACTCATAAGCTGAACGTAGACCTTTGGTGTAAACTCGTCAAACAGAAGAGGATGAGGTTTGCTTTGGAGAAAATTCAGGCTATAAATGAAGAATTGGACAAACTTCATGATAATGGGATGGTTAGAGAGGTTCATTACTTCGATTGGCTAGCAAACTCCATTTTGGTAAATAAAAAGAATGGGAAAAATAAGGTATGTATTGATTTCACCGATCTTGATAAGGCCTGCCCAGATGACATATTTTTACTCCCCATGATTGACCAATTGATGGATGCTACAGCGAGCCATGAGATGATGAGTTTTCTCGACTCATTTTCAGGGTACAACCAGATCCTAATGCACCAAGATGATCAGAAAAAGCATAATTCATGACTGAAAGAGGAATCTACTATTACAAAGTTATGCATTTTGGACTAAAGTATGTAGGAGCTATTTACTAGCGGCTAGTGAATCAGATGTTCAAAGACCAGTTGGGAAAGAAAATGGAAGTCTATATAAATGATATGTTAGTAACTTTAAAAAAGGTTGAGGATCATCTTGACCACTTAAGGAAAACTTTCGGTGTGTTGGAGAAGTGCAAGATGAGGTTGAATTTGACCAAATGCACATTCAGGGTAGCGGCGGGGAAGTTCTTGTCACCCAGAGAGGATTAGAGGCAAACCCGACCAAATCATAGCCTTAATAGATATGTCGGGCACTTGGTCACCAAGGAGTAAGAAGGATGTCTAGAGGTTAAACAGAAGAGTGGTGACACTAAGCAAATTCATATAAAGATTATTTGATAAATGCCATGACTTCTTCAATTTTGAAGGGAAATGCCAATTTTGAATGGATAGAAGAGTGCGAGAAAGCATTCATGGGTTTGAAAGAATACCTCTAATCACGTCCTTTGCTAGTGTAATCGAAGCTTGGCAATGTCTTGCAATTTTATTTGGTAGTCTTAGACTATGCAGTAAGCTCGGTGCTAGTGAAGTTCAAAGGAAAGGAACATAAGCCAATTTTTTTTTTTTTTATGTCAGTAAGGTGTTTCTAAATGCTGAGACTTGATAATCTAACTTGGAGAAACTCATCTATGCTCTTGTAGTGTCAGCTCAAAAAATCATACCATACTTTGAGAGCTATACGATTGAAGTAGTCACGGCCTATCCTTTTTGGATTGTGCTACATAAACCAGACTTGACAAGGCGAATAGCCATAAGGGCCATAGAGTTTAGAGCTTTTGACATTAAATACATCCTATGGAGAGCTATGAAGTCTCACGTGATTGCTGATTTTCTCGCATAATTTGTTGTCAGTACGGAAGAGGTAATGAAGGCTTTTCAAATGTGAAAAGAAGCAGGGCTGGCAATTTATTGAAATGTCTGCATGGTGACATGGTAGAGCATTCCTTATGCTTCAGGTTCCAAGCTTCTAATAACTGAAGCAGTTTCCAAGCGAGGAAGATAGCCATGTAAACGCTTTGGCTAATATAGCTTCGGTCGTACGAATGAAGGAAAAATGTTCCATACCAGTAGAATTTTTGTGTGAATGGAGCATTCTGGAGGGTTTGGGTGTGTTTATTATCGACGAAGAATAGCATACTTGGATGAAGAAGATCATTGAGTTTATTGTCAATCGGGTTGTATCTCCAGACGAGTAAAAGGCTCGAAAGCTGAGGATGAAGTCGGCCAAGTATTGTATGTTAGAAAGGAATCTTTACAATAGGTCTTTCTCTAGACCTTTTTTCTTATGCCTATGTCCGAAAGCGGCCTTGAATGTAATGGCAAAAATGCATGAAGGTTTTTGCAGTATCCACTCTGGGGGACTTTCGATGGTCCGATTGATAGAGTTGGAAGGTTTTTATTGGTCGACAATCATGAAGGATTCAGAGAGGTATTACCGGGAATGCAAAAAGTGTTAGAAGTTTGCCTCTTTGTACCATGTCCTATCCAATGAGTTAACATCGGTCATATGCCTGTGGCCTTTCATCCAATGGGGGCTCAACATTGTCTGGCCACTTCCTCAAGCTCTAGGGCAAAATAATTTCATTTTGGTGGCAACTGATTATTTCTTCAAGTGGGTAGAAGTGGAGTCATATTCAAATATAAAAGACTCGGATCTGGTTCAGTTTGATTGGAAGAATATCATATGTCGTTTTGAACTACCTAGGGTTCTGAACACGGATAATAGCTCCAATTTATCAGCTCAAAGTTCAAATATTTCTGTAATAAGGAGGAGTTCAACGTTTGCTACTCCACTCCTAGACATCCACAGGGAAATGGTTAGGCCAGGACCACTAACAAGACCATATTGAATACGTTGAAGAAGCGCCTGAAGGAGGCCAAAAGGAAGTGGGTGGAGGAATTGCCAAGATTATTGGCATTTGAGAGCCCACAAGTCCAATCCTGTTCTCTTTGGTGTATGGGACAGAGGCAGTCATTACTGCGAAAGTAGCAAAAAAGATGATCAGGCTTGGTGGGTAGCTAGAACCTTTCATTGATCAGAAGATACATCATTCTTTGGATGAATCGGAGGAAAAATGATATGCATCGGCAATAAGGCTTGAGCATTACCAAAAGCTTGTAGCATAATACTATAATTGGATGATCCACCAAAGGCAATTCCAGATCGACGATTAGATGCTCTGTAGGGTCTTCTAGAACACATAAGAGCTAAATAAAGAAAAGCTCAGACTCAATTGGGAACGCTTTTACACGATTATTCAATTCTTTTGGCTTGAAGCATATATTTTACAAGACGCACAGGGCAAATAGGTTCCGCATAGCTGGATCTTCAGACATTTGTGAATTTTTCACACTAATTCCTTTTTTACTTAGTTGTCTTTCCAATTTCATTTGCATTTTGTTTTTATTATGTCAAGCTAAGGAGGTTGAAGGTACACCAACCGATCTTAGTACGACCATGTTATGTTAAACCTTTTTTTAGTATCATTGAAATTAAAAAATAATTTTCATGTTCTCATTGTGTAATTCGTTTTGTGAAAATTCTTGCATCCAGTACACTAATGTCTTAGTGCAAGTATGGTATGGAATGCCATATGAAGTATGGAAAAACTAGGAACTAACATAGTTAGGAACTACGAGTTAGTCTTATACTCAAAAAACGATGAACTAGACATGTTGGAAAGCGTACCCTCTGTTTATGGAAAAGTACAAAGTAGTCTCGGACTGCTAAGGGACGAACCTTGCACACATGCAAAGGGCATGCTTACAGTTATGCATGTGACCTTCGATGTGGAGCACCTAGCGAAATTGGTAAGTGGAGGATTATGAGCAAGAAATTGCAATAAAATTAGGTCCGAGTGTTGTGAAGGTCCGACCTTTGGAATGAAAGGGTTAGATAAGTAAATCTCTTCTAGTGCTTTTTTGTATTAAGTTAGCAGTTTTGTTAGGTGTGAATTTATTTAGTGAATGTAGGTGTGAATGTAGAAAAATATCATTTTTCATTGCATTATCAAAAGTTAAGATGTTCGAACACCTTACATCGAAACATAAATTAAAAGAAAAAGAAAGGAAAAAGCATGTACATATAGAACACAAATGCAGAAAAGGTAATTAGAGCTCTTTCTCAAAAAACTCAGTTTTGTGGGGGAGGCTGGTCTGCCTAAGGTGTGGTACCCAGTTCTGCTGCTTCGTTTTGTGACCTAGAGGATTGAGGATCAACGTAAGTTTTCTCCTTGACCTAAGCCAAAGAAAAGCTTCTCATTTCTGAGAGATCATGGTCGAGCCCTATGACTTCTTCATCAGTGGAGACGTCAAAGCAAGTGTAAAGGTCTTGATAGGTAGATGGGCTGAGTGGGGGATCATTCTCGCTGGATTTGTAATATTGTTTCTTCCCCATGTGTATCCTCATTTTGATTAGTTTCCTCTGATTCATCTCAGTGACCTTATCTGTGTTTCGGAGCATTTTCTCTAGCTTGTCCACCTTTAGCTGCAACCCCATGACTTCAGCCTGTGCAAAGTTTTGCTTGGATAAAAACCCTAGCTCCCTCTTTTCCATAGCTTTTTTCTTTTCTACGAGGCCCAGCTTCAGTTGAGTCAGCTCAACTTCAGTCTTCTTGTGAGCCATTTTTTCATGTTTGAAGACCTCAACCAACTTTTTGTGAGCCACCTCGGACTCTGAGTCTTTTTTTTTCCATTGAGATTAGATGCTTGTTTAGGCGATTGTTTTCTTTACACGTCTCAAACTTCTTGCAAGTTTCCATCACTACGTTTTGAGCATCCTATAGTTGGGAAATAAAGGTTAGTCTAAGCAAAAAGATGAGAATGATAAGAAATATTAGTGGAGAAAAGAATACCTTGTGAAATATAAGGGCTGCTTCTTTGTAGAGGTGATCCTCGTGCACGTCTTTCACTTCAGCAGCGTTGGATGGAGTAAGGCTCTAGCACAATGTTCCACAAAGTCGAGGAATGAAGTCCCTTCCGAGTAGCTCAGTTTGATTGCTCATTCCATCATGGTCTCCTAGAGCTTGGCTTTTTTAAGTGCAGGTGGCTACTCCACAACAATCAGATCGACAATGCAAAGGTTGACCCCATTGCCTTTGCTTCTGTTTTCTAGGATGATTTTATGATCCACAAGATGAGGATGTTTTACATTTTGATTGGTTTAGATGGAAGGGGTAAGGGGATACTATGGGGATGTCATTTGGGTCAGGTTGAAGCTTCACAGAGTTGTCACACGGATATTAGTTTCATCAGGCTCAGTTTGCTAAAAGGTAGATTTCTGAGTGATAGCATCGAATTCTTCTCCTCGGCAGTTAGCGAGTTTGTTTATTGGTTAAGGTGACAATCTGAAAAAATGAAATTCGAGTTAGTTGGTCTGTTAAATGTTTTCGTTTCCTCTGTTCGATTGAAAGCATCACAAAAGTTGAGGTTCCATGTAATTCAGACAGTTCTAGAACCCCAAGCTAGGATTGTTCTGCCCCAAATCACTCGTAGGTGGTGGCATCCAGCAGAAGCTTCCTTTTCTCTTGGCATTTAAGAGATATCTATTTTCTCGTCCGAGTTTTCTTGTAGGGTCGATCTTCATCATCAACCCTGTCTATTTCATCTTCAACATCCATCTCTCTAGCCGATCTTCATCATCAAGCTCATCTTTTTCATCTCCATCATATTTGTTTCTCTATCTACAATATTCTTCAAAATATCTCTATCAATAAAGCTGCTACTTTAATCTCTCTCCTTTACATATTTCAAACAATCTCTCTAGATTCACGACAAACCCTTTCTTCTTATATTCAGCAGCAATCCATTCAGCGGTGACCCATTTAGCAATGAGTATCCTTCTCCTCCTCGACTGTGTAATTTTTTGGGTTTAAGTTTGTTATTTTTATAATTAAATTTATAAATATATGGGTTATGCTAAAAAACAGAGGAGGCTCTACTGATTTTTTTTCTTACATTGTTATCCTAATTGTATTTGAACATTTAGTGACATTTTAGCAATTTGAATGCTGATTTATGGACCCATTCGACAAGGACATTATCTTAGGTGATGGCCATTCATCAAATGATGAAGCTAGCTTGCCCAACTTGCCAGTTAAAAAAAGGAAAAAAATCAATGGCCTACCCAAATGAAGAGATTTAGAAACTGCGAACTATCAAAGAAAAATTTCGAGTACAATGAAGTTGGTGTTGCTATCAATGATGAAGCAGTGTAAATGAATTATCTCGAGGGTGCACTAACCCAAAGTATGACATTGATTATCATTAATAGTTGGAAAAATGGGAATATGGGATTGAAAGATAACCTACAATCGACAAAAAAGGTACTAATTTTTTTTAATTAATTAAATTTAGATTGGTTGCATCGTTTGAAATTAATGATATTAATGTATGTTTCATAATGAGTGACAACGTTTCAAGAATGATAACTCCTTCAAAAAAATTACAATTATACATTGTAGAGGCAAGTGGAAAATGTTAAAGAATTATCTGTATAAGATGTATGTAGCTCCATACTTGGGTACCCCAGTGTTGTTTGAGCATAAACCGAGCAACGAGTACAATTTCATCACCCAAGAACAATGGAATGAATTTGTAAGAAAGAGAATGGATGTAAACTTTTAGGTATATTATATAAATGTTATTTGTTTTTCTAATCTACACAAATATGTATATATATTTTATTACCTCACTTGATAATATGTATCTATGTGGTTGTTTGCCATTATGTAGGAAAAATGTCTTAAATATTCGAAATGGAGAAAGAAAAATTTATATGATCACAAATTTATATGATCAAAAATGTCTCAAAGATTGGAAAATAAATGGTACCCAAAATATTTTTTTTAGCAATTAATAATTGTTTTTTCTTAGTTCACATTCCAATACGTAATTAATTAATTATATTTAATACTAATTAATTATGAAGCAAAAAGAGATAGGCACACAACTAAGCCAATACCGTGATCACTTATGGCAGTGGGCACATATAGGAAATGATGGAGAATATGCACACGAAGCGACAAAGGATGTCACACAAAAAATTGTGAGTATTATACGTAGCAACTAGTGTTTATTATATAAATCCAGTAAGTAGTCATAGTATAATATATATACTAATTTTGTTTGCACGATATGCTGAAGAAAAAGCTTATGGAAGGAGAAATCTGTAACGACTCGAATTTCTCACATTGCTTATTTGAGAAATTGGAATAGGTTGACCATATAGAGGCCCAACATTGACTTTTACCCATGAGAGTTTTTGCTCAAACCTTATCAAGTGTAGCATAAAGACTGTCGCCATGAGTCCATAGATTGGTGACACGTCTAAATCAGAGTTGTGAATTTTTATTTATGGACAAACAAAGTTGTATTTTAACTTCTATATTAGACATAACGTTATTTGTACCTTTTGGATATCATAATACGTATTTTAGTACATTTATGAGTAGTTATCTAATATTTCTTAATAGATTATAGCTGTCACAATCTAAAGGCCATTTTGGTTTTTAAAAATAGATTTCTAATTTCGCAAGATAGATAACTATTCATTGTCTCCTACATTTTGCTTCCTGTTGGAAGAGAGAGAAAATGGATCTATATTGTTGCCGAGATCCCCCTGTGACCTTTGAGCAGCATGATACAGCAACCAACATCGGCACTGGACCACCTCGGAGACCTTATATGCACCTCACTGAAATCCAACGACCTCAAATGAGTTGCAACAGCTCCATGGTTTGGTGAGTCATGCACCTTCTCCAACTAGCTCACTAACGGCTAGTCAAGCCACACTGCCTCTACCACCAGCACACTTCCACTCCAGCGAAATTTTCCTTGGTGGCCCAAATCATCGATTCTGCCATAATTTATGCTGACATAATCCACATTTAGGTTGAATCCTTTTCTTATAGGGTGAAGCAAACGACGATGAGTTAAACCTCACTGCTATAGCAAAGAGGTTCATCTCGAGTTAGGCTTCACTGTAGTATCGAGCATTGGCCCCGTCGTCGCTAGCAACATCATCATTGAATTTTTCAATCTCAATTGCAATCTTCGGTGGTTAAATTCTGTGAAATTGAAGGTACCAATATGATCTTTGTATGCTCAATTTAATTTTGGTAAGTAAATTATAGCTTAGGAAATTGTAATTATGAAATGCGATTCCAACAGGGGTCAAAATTGGACTATTATGGAATGAAATTGATAGAAATTGGAGACTCAATAAGGTTTTGATAGGTTTGGGAAACCTAAGCTAATGCTCAATTTCAGTTGATTTTGCATAAATAAAAAATTTCCAATTTTGGTTATTTGGTTGACAGGGGCAATTTTCTTGATTACTAAAACAGAAGGGCAATTTTAGTAATTAGTGATTTAGTTATGTAATTAGGGACAAAAACAACTCTCCCAAACCTTCAGTCGATTTTGCGATAATTAAAATAATTTTTGTGTTTAGGGTTTAGGAACTCGAGCTGCACTGAGAGATAATCTGTAGGCTGACAAGGATCACGCATTGAATGTGAGTGCATTTTATTTTTGAAATGTTTGGGAATAACTAAATTAATATTATGCTTAACTTGAATTTGGCTGGATTTGATTTTGTGGAATCATACTGAAGTAAGGCCTCTTTGGGTAATCTTGGAAGGATCTTCGAGGTGGATCTTGTCAACTTGGTATTAGAGCTTTAGGTTAAGTTGCACATTTAGTGCACCATAGTCTTGTATCAAAGTGTTTCTTTATGAATCTATCATATAAATAATCACTCACTATGTCGAGACGTGGTAGATCAACAATTTAAAAATCAATAGCTAAGAGCTTTAAAGTGAAAACTTATTAGCAAGACTTTCCTGAGCGCCAAGCTCAGATCTTTAGCAGAGATGGTTTTTCTAGTCTATCTGTGTGTTGGCTACTAGTTTAGCTCTTGTCAGTTGAGTGGCTTTCAAAATTATGTTGTATTCGTTACTTTGCTAGTGAAACTAGAGAGGATCTTAGTTGAGATTATATAGTGCCTTGATGAAGATATAATTAGAATTACAAGTTCAAGTTCAAAGATAATATCCATTGACAGTGGATGACATAAAAGACTAGCTTATGATTACTTGAGATCAGTTCGACAATGGTTTCTACAATTAGTATTGTCTTCCTGTGTACAAAGAAATGAGAAGGAAAAAATTTGTGAATTTGATTGGGGGGCCATGTCAGTCTTGACTACAAGTCAATATGGTCAGACTAGAGAATGTACCAGTGGTTAAGAATTTTTTGGATGTGTTCCCAGATGAAACATGTAGAGTTACCATTAGAAATGGAAATTAGTTTTGCCATTGATTTGATATTGGGTACAAGTCTTATGTCATTATTGCCATTTTGAACGGCTCTAGTTGAAGCGAAAGAGTTGAAAGAGCAGTTACAAGACCTTGTTGACTAGGGTTTTATCTGACTAAGTGTATCGCCGTGGGGAGTGCCAGTACTATTTGTGAAGAAGAAGGATAGTTCGATGAGGTTGTGTATCAATTATCAGCAGTTCAATAGAGTGACTATCTATAACAAGTATCAACTTCCATGGATTGGTGACATGTTCGATCAGTTACACGGGGATGTATTATTTCTTAAAAAAAAATTAATCTTAGGTCAGATTATAATATATTGAAGTTTAAGAAATCAGTCTTTTCCAAGATAGCTTTCAGGTCTAGCTATGGACACTATGAGTTCCTAGTGATATCGTTTTGGACTCACCAATGCTTTGGCAGCTTTTATGGACTTGATGAATAGAGCTTTTCGACCCTATCTTGACAAATTTGTTATTATGTTCAAAGGAGGTACTTTATTTGGGATGCTAAGTAGCAGTATAAGCTATAGGCAAAGGCTTTTGGATTAGTAGCTAAGTTGCTAATTGGAGCATAAGAAACATCTAATACATGTGTTGTAGACCCTGAGGGGACACTAGCTGTACCAAATTTAGTAAGCTCAAATTTTGTTAGGATTGAGTAGGATTTCTCAGTCATGTCGTCTCAGCTGATGGAATTTAATTGGACCTTAAAAAGGTGAACGTTGTGTTACATTGGGAAAGGCCAACCACAATCAGTGAAGTTAAAAAGTTTTCTTGGTTTGGCTGATTATTACATACTTTTTGTGGAAGCCTTTTCGATAATAGTTAGGCCACTGCCCTGTTTGACGAGAAAAAAAGTCAAGTGTGTATATGATGAGAGATGCGAATAAAGATTTCAAAAATTAAAGAGAACATTGGCAATGATAACAGTTTTGACCTTACCAAAGGGAAATGAAGGATTTGCAGGTTACAATAATGCTTCACATCAAGGTTCAATACGTGTTCTTATGTAGCATAGGAAAGTAATGGTATTGCCTCAAGCCAATTGTAGAAATACAATTTAAATTACACCATTCATGATTTGAAACTAGCCACAATGGTATTCGCACTCAAGACATGGAGATGTTATTTGTATATGCCAAACATTCACTAACCACAAAAGCTTGAATTATATATTCACATAGAAGGAACTGAACTTAATGCAAAAAAGGTGCATGAAGTTACTTAAGGATTAGGATTGAACAACTGGAGAGGATGTGTTATGCAGAAAGGCAACAAGTTATTGCTCATGTGCAGATGATATAACTTCCATTAATGATGGAACTAAGGAATTTAAGATTTGAGTAAGTTGTCCACCCATCAGGAGTTCTTTTTGCACGGTTTCAAGTTTGACCAATGTTGATAGATAATGTGTGAGAAACTAAGTTCAATGACCCAAAGTTGATGAAGATCATGAGAGAGGTAAAGCAGAGACAAATGACAAATTTCACAGTGAGACGTGTTAGAGCTCTAGTAACGGGTACCAAACTTTATGTTCCTATTGCTGATAAACCGAAGAGAGAGATTCTAGATGTAGCACATAGTTCTTATTACGTTATGCACTCTTGGAGCACGAAGATGTATTGAACCTTGATGCCATTTTATTGTTGGCTAGAATGAACAAGGATGTTGCACAATATATCCCCAATGTTTGATTTTGTAAAAAGGTGAAGGTAGAAAGACAAAATCCTTATGGACTTTTACAACCCGTACATATCCCGGTGTAGAAGTGGGAGCACATCACTATGGATTTCGTGTTGAAGTTCCACAAAATCTAAAAAAGCATGATGGAATTTGGGTCATTGTCGACTGCCTAACCAAGTCTGTGCACTTTTTCCTATTCCTAAAACTTTTTCTCTTCGAAAGTTGGCAAAGTTGTTTATGATTGACATAATTAGTCTACATGGATTTCCAATATCTATCGTGTTGGACAGAGACACAAGGTTCACTTTGAGGTTCTGTAAAAATTACAAGTAACATTCTCACGGAAAAACAACAGTTTTTTTTAAAGTTTAATATTCAGTTTTGAGTGTTATTTCATAGTAAGATTGTGATACACAAAGCCTAGTGCAAGGGCAATTCAGCCAGCCATTGGAGGAGTCAACTTTGTGACTTGGATCATAGTTTGGAGAAGCCAAGAAGAGAACATTGAAGGACTGATTTCAAGCAGCCATCAACTTTGGATTTGATTTCTTTTCTCTTATTTTCTTTGCTATTTAAACTATGTTATCTTTTATTTATTTGATGGATAATTTAGAGATGATGTGTAGCTAATTTTTCTATGAGGATTATGATGTAACCCTATTATGACTATTTAGTGTTTAATGCATATTTGAGTTTGATTCATGTTGAGGTTAATATTTCATTGTAGTTCTTAATACTTTCCATGAAAATGTGGATTGATTTAATATTTATATTGACTTAGGAATAAGGGATATAAATATAGATGGGCAATGAAATACATGGTTATAGGAATATTGCATGCCTTAATGACAACTTTGACAAGAACATATTGGGTTTGCATGTCTTAGGGCTTAAATTTCCATATTTATATTAGGGATAATTAAAATGTTGTGTTTGCTAGATTAGAATGTATTGAGGAATCAACTTCTAGTCACTTATGGTCAAATGAGAGTTAACCTATGAATCTATATTGCATTAGGGCTAAATAGGAATAATAGTGGCGCAGTCATAATCATTGTTTTCTTAAAATCTTAATAATACTACTTGTTGCCTTGTTCTTATTTTTAATATTGCTTTGTTTTTCATTCATGCCTGGTTAATGAACATCATCAAACAAACACTCTTTTACTTTTATAGATTTAATTTACAATTTATTTTAATTTTAATACTAAAGACATTATTCCTCGTGAGATCGATATCGGTTTTCTTATTAAAGAAATCCACTTTATTATTTATTGATTTGTGCACTTGCAAGTTGATCTAAAATATACCACAACAGCCGCATATCACATAGTGCTTTCATTCTCACGGCAATAATAAATTTTTTTATTCAGTTTTCAAGGATTTTCACATAGAAAAATTGTACTACACAAAGGCAAGATCAAAGAGAATATTTGGTCGGCTTTGGAAGATTGAATTTTGTGGTCTTGATTCATAATTTTGATAAGTAAGAAGATGAAAGTGTAAAGATCAAAATTCTACAGCCATCAACTTTTAATTTTGATTTTTTATTCTTTATTATCTTTGCTATTTAATCTATATATATTTTTTAATTGCAAACACGAGGACCATGAAGTTAATCTTTTAAAAAATATAACATTGAAAGCAAACTTACTTATGACAATTAATGAAATCATACTTCTCAAATACGAAAAAGCATTTGTTTGAAAATGACTAAGACATTAGTAAGTATCAAAAGCCTACTTAAACTATTAATTATTGTTAACATCGTCATCGAACAGAAAGTTTCAAAGTCATAAAAAATAAATAAATTAAGAAACTAAGAAAATTTTATTATTATTATTATTAGTCTAAGAAAAATATCTTTATTAATCAAAAAAGTAAAATAGTAAAAAAAGAAAACAAAAAATGAGAACTCAGAGTACGGTCAATATGCCACCTCGGATACACGAGGCAAAACCTCGTCCTCAGTCTGAAGACAAACTAATGTGGACTCTACTACCAAGTACATGTTTATCTTTCGGCTTTTTGGTCCTCCAATCATTATTGTTCGCGTGGTTACATGACCAAAATGTGTTAGGCGATGATTGTGAACCGGATGTGTCTTTCTGGAATACCGAAAATTTGTTTGCACTTTTTGAAGGTAGACCCCACAGTGGCGGTGACATAAAATATAAGATGTTTGGTATTGCTATCTGAGTCGGAGCTGACTAGGACTAAAATTGTCAGTAGTGATGTAAAATAGGTCGGATAATATGGGTAGTACATGTTAAAAACTACCACGCCATGAGTATATTACGATAAAAGTTTCTTTCGTGTCCAACATGAACTACTGTATTTAATTGATTTGTAGGCTAAGCACACCACACGTTCATAATGGATGTACAAATGTATAGCACAATTAATATAATTAATTGATAAATATATAAATTATTTTAATTTTTTATTATTAATAAATAAATATAATTGTTAAATATAAATAAATTGGCATGAATACAAATGTATCAACACAAATATGATACTGCATAATAAATGAATAAATCGGCACAAAAGCAACATAATAAATAAACCATGCACGAGAAAAATACTAAGTGAGAAAGGAAACAAGAACTGAATTGTGGTCGATCGAAGGTTGAGAGATATCTTTTAAAGGCATCCAAGTTTTGGACCAAGAATATTTTTCTTCTCCAGCGCATGTATTTCAAGTCCAAGAATAGCTCCAGTTATCATAAACGTGGAAAGTTGAAAACATTCATGTTTAGTGGAGCATTTTATAGTGCAACTTTTCTTTTTGGAGTCTTATTGGCGAGATCTTTCAACATTGATCTATAAATTTGCAATATTAGTCTATAAATGAGCAACATTGGTTCATAAATGAGTAAAATATAACATTAATCCATAACTGTATAATATAGTTTTTGTGTTATACAATTTTGGACCAATGTTATATGTTACTCATTAATAGACCAATACTGCTCACTTATGAACTAATGTTGCACACTTAGAGATCAATATTAAAGGTTCTCCCCAATAAAACTCCCAAATAAAATGTTGGAATCAATAATTTTTCATGTTTAGTACCATTCAAAATGTGCCATCCCACAAACAATAAGGATACAGCTTTTAATTGTCCATTTTCTTTTCTTTTCAATTTTAATTCTTTTTGTTCTTTTAATTCATTTAATATTATGAAAGTTTACAGGTGTATATGGTATAAATTGATAATCACATAATCATGAATTATTTATATATATTGAATTTAATTAATATAAATTTTATCACTTTCATGAAATAATATATAGTTAGAAAAAATAGATAAACATTTATTTCACAAAGTCATTATTACTTTTTGGCCATAATTATATGAAAATAAGTTTTTCATCCCGCGTATGTAATTTAATAACTCTATAATAAAAACGCTAGTAGGAGATGCAAATTCGGTGTTGCAAATTGTAAATGCCGACGTAAGTCTCTATGTCGAAGAGTCCATTATCACTGAACGTGAAAAATATTAGCAACGCATAAAAAAGTATCACAAATTTAGTTTATAACAGCGATGCTAAGAGTTTGTTGCCTTTTCTGAAACAACAGCAACTCAAAAATGTGTCGCTGTTTTAGATGCTCAAAGTATTGTGCAAAAAAAAAAAAAATAATACATAAATAAATAAATAAGTATTTAGCGACAAATCTAGTGGCTAAATGTTCTTTAATTAGCGACACAGTACATCTCTAATTAAGTAAAATATATTTTATAATAAATAATAGAAAAAGTGTAGTAATATAACTATAAGTAATAAATGCAACAAAGTTGGAGTTACGTACCTTATGTAGACCAAAATGCACAATGCTAATAAGTCTTGCATATAACAAAAATCTTGGATATCTTTCTTCATATCCCATGATTGATGGTGGTAAAGAGGTCATCCAAATGGCATCACTATCATAAGCGTTGTTGTGCCTTACCAACTCTAGTAGTGCAGGGGTAAGTTCCATTGAGCAGACAACGTCAACATTAGCATAAGCATCAGCAAATGCCGACTTAGCTGGTAATGTTAAATACCTTTGGGACCTACATAAGCTATTTGATCCGATCTCAACCAATTGTTTACCTTTCGAGTTTTTCTCTTTCGATATTCCTACAAGCAAAAAAAAACATACATGTTAGTATCCCAAAAAATTGTGTAAACATGGAACAATTATATGAATTATTATATACTACATCGGATAGCAGAATAAGAAGTCTTCGAGGCCACGCCATGAATGCTCTTTCTGCCTCACATAGATAGACCATGCCAAATGATGGTATAGGTAACAACGCAGAGAGATCAATCACTGCGTCCACATATATCCTAACATTGTCCATTTCCAGATCTATACCATGGCACACTACACTATCAATTGTCAAAATTCCAATTGCCACGATATTATCTCTAATCATTCTTCAAGCTCACATTTAATGTCCTAAATTTCAAAAGTATTAGAAAATGTAAATACATTGTAAGCAACATATGACTAAAATGAAGAGAATTATTACTAGTATGCATACCTCTTGTTATATAGCTATAGGATCAATAGGTGGACTAGTTGATATTGCAGGAGCTGGCGGGGTCGCTAGGTTAGTAACTTCGTCAACTCGACTATTGTAAGATTTTGTCTCTCCATGCGAAGCCTGTGTAGGTGTATGCAGGGGTATGTCAATACCACAAGCGGTCGCGAGATCACCAATATTTTCCAATACTCTTTTCTTTCGGACAATATCAAACAAACCACTGACGACAAGCTCCAATTTTTCAATCCTCGTATTTTGGGTCTCAATCTTGTTGTTTGCATCGACCTTTTTTTTTCTTTTTTTTTGTATGCTTCGACATGGTATATTGAAATAATTCTTCACCGTGAAGCATTTTCGATTAATGGTATCATAGGCACCCAAATTCTTGAAATCCATTGAAAGTATTTTTTTGCTTTCTGTAAGGATGATTTGGAAGAAAAAATCTTATATGCCTAACAAAACTCATTTTCCTACAATTTTGCAGGTGTTAGGCAAAAGTGTTTTCATAGCAAATTGGACAAGCATGATTTCTTTTCGTTTCATGACTGGCCAAAATTCTATAAGTAGAAAAATTATTTATCATCTATAATAACACTGCCTTTAAAGTGAACTCCTCTCGGCAATAAGCATCAAAAGTTGTAATACACTCGTCCCACAACTTCTTCAAGTCTTCAATTAAGAGGTCCAAGTATACATCTATATAGTTGCCGAGTTATTTAGGTCCATAAATTAGAAGAGTTAACATCATAGATTTTCGCTTCATACACAACTAAGGAGGAATATTATGCACAATTGTGATCACATGCCAAACACTGTACACACTACTATGTAAACTGTGTGGATTCATTTCATTTACTGCCATACCAAGTCTAAGATTTCTATATTTCGCTGCAAAGTCTAGCAAAAAGTGGTCAACCAATTCCTAAGCTAGAGAATCCGATAGGTGTTGCATTTTTCCCCTTACAACTTTTCTCTCATTTGCATGTCATGTCAAATTTTTAGCAGTTGAAACACCTTGGAGCATCCTTCTAAAACTTGGAATAGGTAGAAAGTGCAATAAAACCTTAGATGGTGTTTTGGTAACAATTTTATCTTCACCAATTTTCCATCTAAATGATCCACATTTAGGACAGAGACTTAGATCCGCATATTGCTTTCTAAACAAAATACAACTTTTGGGGCATGTGTGTTTCTTCTCATACATCATTCCTAATGCATTCAAAGTCTTTTTAACATTATAAACTGATGTTGGCAAAACATTATCACAGGGTAGCATGTCAGATAACAACTTCAACATTGCATCAAAGCTCTTGTCAGAATGTCGATATTTCCTTTCAAGTTATACAATTTGACAACAGCCAATAACTTGGAAAAATTAGAGCATCTTGGGTACAAAGGTTTCTCTACATCCTCCAACAAATAGGCAAATTGATTAGGATTATTTGGAATAATGCTGTCAAAATTATCAAAGGCATCACAGGTCATTTCAATGTTGTTATACGCCACATCTTCCTCATTACAACTGTCATCTTCATCAAATTCTACATCTAGATGTCTTAACACCAAATTCATAATATTCACCATGCTAAATCCATCGATTGTAATTGCTATCGAATCCATTCCAATATATATGACTTTTTATGTTCTTAATAGAATACCATGTCATATTTTCACATTTAATGCAAAGACACCGAACCGCATTACAATCACCTATTTTTTCATAGTAAACTCTAAAAGTTCTTTCACACCTCTGGCAAATTGATTTGATTGCCCATCCAAATATATACATGATTTATCCATTTTGCAATCGTATTAATAAATGCAATAATACTACTATTGCCTATATATAAAAGTAAACAAAACAAAAAACACATAAATGAATAAAAAATGCTAGCTCCAAACAATATAAATACTATTATATATGTGTAAACATGCTTGCTTCAATTTGTTATAATATAGTGGAATTAACACATGATCAGGTTGCCGATTTCAGCTTGGATTGATGATTCCGCAGAGAAAAAAATGGTTTAGAAAATAAAAACAAAGAATATGAAGTAGAAATAAAATGAAAGTTATAGATTAGAGCGAATTTTAAAAATGTGCAGCGATGAATTTCTTAGCTATTTATTTTAAATTGTTTGAACTTGAAATATTTTTAGCAACGCTTCTCGTTGCAAAATACTTTTAATGATGAAATTCGTTGCTATTGGTAATGCAATTTTTAAAATCTTCCTTGGTATTTAGCGATGCAGACGTCGTTAATTACTTTCAGTGGCGCTATTTTTGTCCCTACTTTTTTAATTTTATTTTGAAATTATTCAACCTTTAGTGGCACACATCATCACCATAACGATATGAAATTATTTTGACATTAGTTTGTTTTATTATTTTAACTGATTAATTAATTAATTTTATTAGTAAACTAATTTAAATATTTTGTTTAGAAAACTAAATTAATTTAAAATAATTATATTGAATAATTTTACAAATGCTACTGAAGATAATTATTAGTGAGGAAAAATATTATACTAGTTTAATGTAATGTAAATTTTTTGTTACAAATGCGGCTACAAATAAGTATTAATTATTAACAATACGTAACAAACAATCTTGGATGACAAATAAAAAATATTATATTTTATTAACACTACATAACAAACAACTCATCGAAAACTTTAATATTGCTATTACAAACATAACAAACAATCTGGGATAGCAAATACAAAATATTATTATTTTATTGACATTACATAACAAACAATCTCGAAAACGAGTTTAGGTTTACATAAATTCTCCATCGATCACGGCAAATGGGAAAAGATGGAGTGAGAAGATGACCGTGAGCTTTTTCCAAGTCAGAACTAGTTTGGTTGCCAGTTTCTAACATCTAGCTTGGACTTGCATTTAGTGTACTAAGAATGAAATAATATATCTTAAGGTAGGTGAACTACTTGAGGCACATAGTTCGGCGATTTATAATGGGTTGATCACCTTAAAGAATATAATGATAAAAAATATTTCATTATTTACTTTTATTTTGAAAAAGTATTAGCTCAATCGAAGAGAAAAAAACATAAAGAATATCTATGCATAGTGGAAATTTTTTTTTCCTTTTCAGATGAATATTTAATTCTTTCCTTTTATTTTGAAATAAATTGGGCTGAATAATTTAGAATACCAGCATAAACTATTTTAGAATAGAGCACAAGAAAGATATAAAAGAGAATTGAAAATGAAACAAAATATGTTTAGATTCCAAAGTTCAAGACTGAAATTTGGTGCAAATAGTGACATGTAAAATTTAGTTCACAAAGTTCCTAGTGAATGGTGAACAAGTGGGAGTCAAGACATTCATGTTTAGATTCCAGTATGTACAAGATAGAAACAAAATATGGACCATAAGACCCTGAAGTATTAATAAATTGCATTTAGTGCTTAAAGAATGGAGTATGGATCTCGCCATTAATGAGGTTCAATTTAATATTTCTACTTTCTAGGTCCAGATCCATGGGTTGTCGCTTAAATATATGACAATCTCCAATGCAGAAATGGTAGATGGATTATTCCATAAGCTCATTAGCTGTGAATCAACTAACATATCCAACATCGTTGGGATCAAGTATTTAAGGATACATGTGGAGGTAGATATAATGAACCGTTGTCAATACTTTTTTTAAATAATCAAAGGAGAAAAGGATCTTGGGTTCATCTTAAATATGAGAAATTTGCAAATATTTGTTACAAATGTGGTATCCTAGGGCATCAGAAAAGAGACTGCAGTGCAAAGGAAATGGCATCAACAAAAGTGATAGGACATCTTTACTGATGTTGGATATGAGTTGAAGATGATTCATCCTTACTTTTCAATGATAGAGTACTCTTGAGGAGGGTGGTAAACATCAAAAATGAGTTCTTGGATAATTTTGAATAAAAGGTTAATTGATAAAGCAAACTCAAACGAGGAAGATCATGTTGTATCTGGAGATGAGGAAAATGAATCGGCGGCAAAGGAAGATTTGGGCGAGATTCCCAGACAAGTTCAAATTTCAAAATTGCTATACAAACATAAATGGGACAACATAGCATTGTTGATGCAAAACATCAGGAAAAAAATTTAGACGGATCACAGAGGTGATATGTGAAGATATAAACTCAGTACTTATAAAAGTTGATGTTATTCCTAACAATTCAAGTTCACTGTATTTAAGGCTGAAAGAGAAAACATGGAGATGAAGCTTTAATTAACCTACTGGCAATGGTAAAAAGGCCAATGGAGATATCATTACTGAGATGGTTACTGAGAAGGTTTCTATGGCTTAAGAGTTGAGCCTAACAATGTCTCTACGTTAGCCATGAAAACCATAGCTTGGAATTGTTGTTGTTTAGGGACAACCAAGAAAATTTGAGGGCTAAAGGCCTTTGTTTGAAAACATTCCCCTTAAGGTTAATTTTATGTGAAACTAAAGCTTTTCAAGTGAAGATGAATGGAATCAAGAGAGGGTTTTACTTTTAGGAAATGGAAATGGTGGAGGTAGACAATAGAAGGGGTGGTTTGGCAGTGTTTTGGAAGAGTCATATGAACTAGGAAGTTTGTTACAAGTCTTCCTGGACTATAGGGATCAAAATTCCAAATGTTGATATTGGATATTAGACTTTATGGGTGTGCCATTGCCCTGCTGCAAGGATTATAATAGAGGAATTTTTGGAACTTATTACTAATTTAATTATGCATGGCTTGTGTAAATGAGCATGCAAGGGTGATTTGAATGACCTTACTGGTCAATGTGAGAGGTAGGGAGGCACAAAAGTAACATAAAAGATGAACTTTCATCTGAGAAAGTTTATGCAAAAAGTGGAGGGTCTGGACTTTGGATACACAAAAAATATCTTCACATGGAAAGATTGGATAGAGTTATTGGTAGCATTCACTGGAGAACATAATTTTCTAATTCAGAAGTATTGCACCTAATTACTTTTTCTTCAGATCATTATCCCATCTTGTTGAATCTAGACATAGACCATCCAAATCTTCCTAGACTTTTCAGGTTTTAGAAAATATGGACAAGGGATCAAAGTGGTAATGATTTTATCTATGAGGCCTGAAACAGGATGGAGAAAGGTTTTATAGGAAGAATATCCATAGGCAAGAGGCTTGCTATCACGATAAAATTTTTAAGAAAGTAGGATAGAAATAAATTTGGATTTGGTCAATCATGAATTAGGGAGTTGGAGGACAATCTGTAAGGCTTTCAAAGTTGTCAAGCCATGGAAGAGACTTTAGATGTTGAGATAGTAATTTCTACTAAACTGGATTAATGGCTTTTGCGTTAAGAAATGTTAAAAAGGTAAAAGTCACATGAGATATGGTTAGATACAAGGGATAGAAACTCACATTCATGCTTCTATGATAACAAACAGGAGAAAGTTATTCATTCCTACTTTAAAGAACAGTGAAGGGAAATCGTTAAAAAACAATAAAAAAAATTTGTGACTTCTTGATTGATGAATTTGCTAAAGTTTACAAATTAAGGAGTGGTTGGTAATGAGATTTTGAAGACAATCCAAAATATTTTCAGATTTTACAAATTTTTGAGAAGAATAAGGGATATACTTTTAGGGTGTTGGTTCCCAAACCTAAGCATGTGAATAGTTTCAATCACTTGAGGCATATTTCCTTATGTAATACTCTTTATAAAATATTTTCCAAGATTATTGAGCACGGGTTGAGACTCTTTATGGATAAGCTTATTTCACTAAATCAGTATGCTTCCAATAGAAATACTTGATATTGGCTTAGCAAATTGTTCATTCAATGAAAAAGAAAATGGGAATTAAAGACTATGTCGGGATCAAAGTTGATATGCAGAAGGCCTATGATAGAGTATACTAGCTCACTCTATCTCAGGTTTTGACTTCATTCAGCTTTAATGATAGATTCACTTTGCTAGTTTTTAGATGCGTGGCCTTAAATTTTATGAAATTTTTACTAAATGGTTCGGTGTATGGGGAGGTGCCTATGGAGTGAGGGATATGCCAAAGGGATTCTCTATCCCATTTTCTCTTGGTATCTACTGGAGCAACTATTTTGTTTGTTTTTGAAAATGGAAAATGAGGTCAAGAGTAGAGCAAAGACTTAAGAAGTGAGCAAAGTTACTCATTTGGCTCTCCCTATTACTCATTTACTTTTTTCCAATGATCTCATAGTGTTTTGTAGAGAAAACACTCAAGAAGTGAGCAAAGTTATGGAGACTCTCAAACTTTATTGTTGGTGGACAGTTCAGGAGTTCAATGTGTCTGAATCAAGTTTTTTTTTGCCCTCAAAATGTTGATGGTACGAGGCAGTAATCAAGAGCATTCTCAACATGAGAGAATTAGGTCAAAATTCAAATTATTTTGGGACCTTATCTTCCTATGGAGGAAACTATTAATAGATTTGTACGTGATTGTGAAAAGGGTAGAAGAAAGGCTCATTTCATGGAGGGCCAAATTACTTTCTCAAGCTAGAAAGGAGACATTCGTAAAGCATGTGATTTCTTTAGTGCCAATCTATGAAATGGCTACTAACAAAATTCCAAGAAAAGTGTATATAGAGGCGGAGTAAAAAGTCTAAGATTTCTTGAGTCTAAGAAAGATGAAAATTCGAGAGGATTTTTGAAAATTGCTTGGAAAAGAATTTGTCATCCTAAAGGAAATGGAAGTCTCAGAATTCGAAGATTAACAGAGATGAATGATGCAATGTTTTCCAAGTTAGGGTGGGTGAAAGATAATCGCAAGTTGTAGGTTAAAGCAATTAAAGCAAAATATTACTCTTTTAGATATTTCTTGAGATGTAAGAAAAAGAAGAATAACACTAGACTGTGGGAAGGTCCTTTGTGAAATAGAGAAGCTCTTATGAGAAAATATTATTTTAAATTGGTAAAGGGAATATTGTGAGTATGTGGATGGATTAGTGGATCCTATATTGTGATAGATTCAAACCCAGGTCGAGGAATGAGATAAGGGAAAAGGAATGCAGCTTAGTTAATTCTCTTACTAATCCTTATGGTAGTTGGAATATCTTAAAACTAGAAAGATTATTTGATGTGGATTCTGTTGAGGCCATTTTGAAGATTAATTGGGTAAATTAGGAAGAGGAAGATGGGATTGTTTGGCTGGGTAGTAGGAATGGTGAATTTTTAGTCAAGTCATTCTACCAGTGCACCTATTGAGAATAAGAAATCCACCTGCATTGGTGGAAGATAATATGGAATTCCAAGCTTCATGAAAAAACAAAATTCTTTATTTGAAAGTTGGCAAATAATAGCCTTATGGCGAAAAAGAACCTTGTTAGAAGGGGAATTCAAATAAAGGATGACTAATGTTTGCATGGTTGCAAGTGTGTGGAATGGGTAACTCACGTGTTCTTTCATTGCTCTCTTGCTAAAGGGCTCTGGTTTGGGAGTCCTTGGGGATTAGATGGGATAATAAAGACAATTAGGATTTACATTTCTATCTTTAAACCTTTCTTGAGCCTTAAGAGTTCCTAAATGTGCATATAAATGTTAGAGAAGATTTTTAGTCAAACAATGCCCTACTTTTGAAACATTTATGGTGGGTGATAAATAACATGGTGTTTAATGTGGTTGATCCTTCCATTGATACGTCAAGCCGAGCTTTGAAAACCATGCTTAGTGAAATAACCAAGATCTTGCTAAGGATGATGGGTTAAGGAGACAAGATTGGATTTCAGAAAGAACGAGTAGATGGATACCACCTCTAACTAGTTTTATTCAACTCAATTCAGATGCTGCCATTAAGAATAACACCAATTTCATGGGTATGGTGGCCAGAGATCACCTTTGGAGAATTGTTGGAATTCATTCCTTTAAAGTGCAAACAAGGAATCTCGAACTAGCTAAGCTTGAGGCAGTTAAGTTTAGCATGGAGATTGCTATGGGTGAAGAATGGTCAAAGATTATTCGTGCAGGAAATGCTCAAGCTATATTTCAAAGCTTGGAGGAAAATTCAAAATCGGCTCTCCATTGGTCAACTCATCCGACCTTGAATCATATTAATAGATGTAGTTCCTTTTTTGACAATATTTCATTTGTTTAGTCCCTTAGAGATTGTAACAAAGTGGCTCACTTAATGAGTCAATGGGCTGCTAGAAATTTTCACTCGGGGACAGTTAGTTTTGATGTTCTTCCTGATGATATTCATCATCAGATTGCTCATGAAGGGGTTATTAATTTGATGTCCTTCTTGAGTTAGGCTTTTCTATGGGTATGTTTTTTGCCCTTGTTTTTAGTTCAATGAAACCTTTTTTTTGAGAGAAAAAAAAGATTGAAATAAATTAGCAAAAGAAGCTTCTCAGCCCAACTGTAGAGCTGCACGATTTGACTTATTTTGTTTTTTTTAAGAAGAAGAAAGATTAAAAAAGTAGAACTTGGGCAATTCTCAACCTAGCTAGTAATTTGTTTATTTTTATTTCTAACATATCTAAGTGGGTAATTATTTGAGTAATTGATACATGTAAATATTCTTATAAACAGTAGTTTATAACAGCTTTCAATATCCCATCAAAGGCTGGTAAAAAAAACAAAAAGGGTTGCTAAAGATCCAAAGTTCAATACGCTTCAGAAAAGGGTAGGTGGAGAAAAGAACCTTCCCATGCATGCAACAACGTCGGAAGCATATTGTGATTACTGTTAGCCTTAATTATTTTTTTTGGGTCGTGTTTCCCTTTTATCACCAAAATATTTAGATATAATATATTATGTATCAAGCTTAATTTAATTAAAGTGTAACCAGATATTTAGGATTGGAGGAGAATCATGTTCAAGTTCTCCAGAGCAACATTGGAGGTGTTAGGGTAGTTTTGTCTTTTGTTATTAATATTGCTAACTCAGCTTCCTTGTCAGCTAAGTTATTAGAGCTTAACAGCTGTTTTAGTTAGTTTGTTAAGCTTTACAAAGCAAGTTGGTAAGCTGGAGTTAGAGTTAGTTCAAGCTCAGGTATATAAACCTTTGAGCAATATCTGGTAATGTAATGAAACTTTACGAATCAATACAATTACATTTCTTTCAATCTTTTCTTTCTATAGAAGTTTTCGTATTCAACTTTTCTCATATGGTATCAAAGCTCAATATCTATTAACAATGGCAATGGAAGAAATACAAGGTGATCAAGAAGCTCCAGTCATTCAAAGTGCTAGCTTCAATCAAGCAAGATCAGCCATGGATTTGGTGCGTAAGAATCTGGTCACAATTTCACCGTTTCCAAGTTCTCTTATGCAATTAGGTCCTAGAAATTTTTAGTTTTAGAAAACACAAGTTTTGGCCTTACTTCGTGGACATCAACGGGATAACTTTGTTCTGCATGAAGAACCTCTGTTTATGGAGGACATCATCGGTTTACAGAGATATGTTGATAGTGAGATTTTACAAAGCTTTACTCCTGAGCAACAATGGTGGATTTTACAAGATCAGTTCATACTTAGTTGGTTGGTTTCAACTATCTCTCATCAAATTTCTTGGTTGATTATTGGCTTAAAGACTTCAAGAAGGACCTAGACGTTGTTAGAACTGAATTTTGCATCCAAGTCCAAGATGAATCAAATCCAGATATGGATTCAACTTCAAAACATTACGAAAAACTCTCTCCCTATTTCTGCCTACTTCTTAAAGATGAAAAATGTTGCCGATCAATTAATTGCTGGAGGTGGATCTATTACTGAAAAAGAATTGGTTTCTTATATTCTTGGTGGACTTGGACTAGAGTATGAAACCTTGGTGATCAATTTGACCACACAATCTGTTCTTCCCAATGTTGAAGAGGTAAATCAACACCTATTATATTGTGAGAATAGACTTGAACAACACAATACCTCTGTTGTTGTAGATCTGAATTCCAATTTTGGTAATTCTGTGCATCTAGTGAACACAAACAATGCTTATGATCTGTCTAGTAACTTGGATGCTAAATTGAATCAAAATTTATCTAATGATCAAAATGAGTATCTGGAAGTAGGATATGTGCACTCTAATTCTAGTCCTAATCTTGTGTTCAATACTGTCAAGTCACAATCTTCAAATTTTGGCTCCACTGATAGAAGCACATACTTTAGTTCTCAAGTTGACAACACAAACAATGTCACTATGGCACCTGATAGGTATCTTAGGAATGACAAATCAAAGTGTCGTGACAAATCAGAGGGAAACCTAATAGGTTACAATGTCAAATTTGCAAGAAGTTGGGTCACATTGTAGATAAATGCTATTTCCGATTTGGTAATCCAGTTAATCCTGTTACTAGTTCAAATTTGACCATACCATAGGCAAACATGGTTCAGTTTTCTAGCCTGCCTCATCTATCTCAGCCTTTATATGGTCCTTATGGTCAAAATCTTGGCAGATCTGGGAATGTAAATTGTTTAACTAGTACTCTTGGTCAAGTTTTTCATATTTCTCTGCCGTTGTTTAATCAATTTGCTGGAATGGGATCTAAATATGATATTCAAAGTTCACCTGCCCTATTTAATACATCTCCACAACTTCTTCTTGGTCAAAATGAGTCTCCAAAAGCCTGAACATCCCACTATATTACACATTTCCCAGTGGTGGATCCAAGCTGGTATTTGCATAGTGGAGCAACAAATCATGTTGCTTCCAACAGCTCAGCTCTTCTTCAGCATTCTGACTATAATGGTAAGACCTCTTTTTCAATAATGATCACATCTAGCACCTCTCATTCAATGGTGGTCACGTCCGAGATGTTCCCTTCACTATTGATTGCATCTGAAGCACTTCTTCTTATTCCTATGAAATACCTTTTTAAACATCCACACCGTTTAAATCCATCCTCTTTTGCCCTAGTAGCATCCAAAAACTCCTTGAACATACAATGAAAATACAAGATCATTGGACATACACAAGTAGAAAACACAAGACAATTACTCCAACAAATACAATATAATCATAATTCGTGAGTACAACATAATCATAATATGAGATTGCACAATAGTTAGACTCTATGAAATGCAATATGACTAAAACCCAATCATGCAGAATCTAAATCTAGGCAAAACAACATCAATCTAGAATAACACTAATCTAGGTGAAAAGATCATTCAAATGGAACTTGGTGATCTAAGTAAAACAACATCACTCCCATACTCTTCAAAGCAACGTGCATATACAATGGCAATTAGCAAAGGAAATTTTCAAGAAACACATAGAACAGAGATTGATCCAGATGAATGCTCATCGACAAATTAAATTGGACCACAAATTGAAGTGTCTGAAGCTTCTATACCACTCCTGCCAAATATTCGATGAATATATGTATATGTTCTGAGGAAGCTGTCATGGGTGATCATAGCAATCAAACCCATATTACAACTCATGAAAATATGAGAAGAACAAAAAAAGGGAAACATATTGGCTCAAATTCCCGTAGGCAATAGTTGATCAAATAGTTTAATTGATAAAGAAGCAGCAGCCACTCCAGCAAGAGGAAATCCAAATTATTTTCAATGCTGATGAGTTTTAACCATTGCATTTGACAACACCAAACAACCAAGGTGGCGGCATAAAGTCAAATTTGCAACCACCAAAGCAAGCACGTTAGAGCTATAGATCGTGCCTCCAACAAGAGTGATTTCGGAGAAAGAAAACCAGCTAGAGGAACCTAATGTTGAAATAAATAAATGTGAAATTGCAAAGGGAAAGGAAGAGCCACCATATCTCTCCAATTGCGGCAAAGGAAATATGTAAAAGAATTGGTTTTCTTTTTATCCCAAAGGGAAAAATCTCTACGTTACCTCTATTTCAGAAAAGCTAAGCTCTTTTTACTTTTCCATAACGTATATATGTACTAAGTACTATACTTGAAACATTTTTGACAAAATCAAATTTATAAATTTATGGCAGGGTTCAAAATTTATACACTTTTATTTAAATTATGGGCGTCTTAAGTTTTATTTTCCTACCCATAAAATTAAATGGAGCTAATGTTAGGAAAATTTTGATACGCGTAGCTTAATAGGCGTGTTCGGCCCAAATTCATTTTTGTATTGAAATAAATCATTTTTTATGCACAAAAATGCAAATGGTAGTCCAAAGCTACTCATGAGTCATTTGGTTGGCAATAACTTTATAATATATGTTTAATTTAGCTTATTTTATCAAAAGGTGACCCATTTAGAGGTTCTTAATCTACTTTAGAAAATTATCTAACTCATACTGATAAGTGGTATCCTCTTAGAAGTCCAATGTTTATCTTTATGAGGCCTAAGTCTTAAGCTCACACAATTCTTGGCCTACTATTTTTACCAAAAATACTTGAGCCCACCTCTCTTGCACGTTGGCCCACTTTTGGTAGCCAAATTCTAACTCATTCTTGTTTAACCAATTACTTTAGCACAAAACAATATTTTGAATATATATCATACTAAATATGTAATGTGCGGTAATGGCTCGGGAACAATAACTTTCTTCATCCAATTTTTTTTTTTTTTTTTTTTAATTTATGCATCAATACTACGCCATTTCTTTTAATGTTTATTTTGTGGGTCTGTGAGTCTCGGATGACCCCAAGCTGAACAAAGCTTTGTGGTCCAGGTTTTTATCGTCTTACAGGTCCACGCATCATCCATTTTCTCTAGTTCTTGAATCCAAATGTCATCATTTGTTTTAATGTTTGTTTGGTAGGCTCGCGAGGGTTTCATTGTCTGACTTCAGGCCCGAATAGTCCGTTCGACTGTCTATTGGTCCTGTTGTGTTTTTCTATTTAGCTTTCTGTTGGGATTCGATTTGGGATTTTATTTTAATTCAGCAAGAAAATGGTGTTGTTTTTGTGCCGGTGTTTGGAAGGTTATAACGATGTTCAGATAACGTGGGTTTCATTTTTGGTGGCGTTGCCATTATTGTTGGAGGGCTTAGTTTTTTAACCCTATCCATAGTTTGTTGGCTGTCCGTTCGTTTCTTTTTTTGGGATGATAAGTATGGTTTAGCCCATGGAGTAGTGAGTTTCTTCGTACATGTTTTAGTTGTCTTTGTGTTCATAAGTTATTGTGTTTTGTTATATTTGCTTGATGTGTCAGTTGCCAGTGTTTTTTACCCTTTGAAGCTCGAGATGAGTTTTTGTGTATCAGAAGCTTGATTTTGGTTCCCCATGAAACTTCAGTCTAGGAGCCACATGGTTGTGTCAGTGGGATTGAGATTGGTAAAAATAATGTTTATTTAAGGGTTGTTTTTGGGAAGGCATTAAGAGTTGATTCTAATATATTCATTATATTTTCCTTTTATTTGTTGTGTAGGTTGTATTGCAGTAATAAAATGACATTTATATTAATGTTTTAGTTTAATAGACATCGTATTTTTCACCTTTTTTTGGTTAAATATTTGAGTATGGATGTTAGTTTTGTTGTTTCAGGTGAATGTGTATGGGTGTGCCAGTGGGATTGGTAAAAATATAGTGTATATGGGTTTTTATTTTCTGTTTTTTTAAAAAAAAAAATCGTAAAGATTTAGATTTTGTTTCTCATTATTCCTTTGGTTAAGTTGTATTCAAGTACTAAAATGACCCTTTTTATTTTGGTATAAGAAAGCGTGCAGTAGCCCTCTGTGTTTTGAATTTGTCTTTTTGTAGGATGAGGCGCTGATAGTAAAATTGTGTTTTTTCAATATGGGGAGTGTTTAGATTCGCATGCACTTGAGTATGGAGATCAATGTGGTTGCGTCAGCTGGGTGGGTTTGGTTGTGTCAGTGGGGTTGGTAGAGAAGTCTTTATAATAGTTTATAGTGATATTTGTTTTCTTGTTGAGTGGTGAGTTTTCTTCTTCATTGGTGTAAGTTTCTTTGTTTAGAGAGATGGAGATATTTTTCTCATTTTGGCATCTTGATTTTTTTGCCATGCTTGTCTTGTTTTTGGCTTTAATATTGTTATGTCATAAAATATTTGTGGTTCTCTTTCAGGTTAAGAGATTTAAGAAAATTGTCGGATTAGGTATGCTTTTTTTGTAATATTCTCTTATGGATTATGTGTTTTTTATTTCCTCTTGGACAGTTACTTTGTGTTTTAATTGTTTCATGTGTTTGTGTTTTGCTGTCTTTGTTAGTTTGCTACAATTGGACTGTAAGTAATTTAAATATGGATGCATTACACGTATTCTTACATGGGTGCTGGGTTGGGGAATCTGTTTAAAGAATCTCCATCGAATATTTGGTAGTTGCTGAGGAAGGTAAAAGTGTGATTGGGTATAGGTTTTTTCCTGCGATTTTTTATTTTTTGTTTTGTTTGGTTTTACTGTTCTTTTTTACTTTCTTTGTATTTTTCCCCCAGATGGGAGAATCATAAGAAATGAAAGAGGTAGCAAATGATTTATCAAAGTGTAGAAATCAATAAAGTAATAAAAAAAAAAAGAAAAAGGAGACAAAGTTATAAAAATATGTCAAACGAGAAAGTGGAAAAAGATCTAAAAAAATGAAGAGCGAGGTACATTAATGTGAGTAGTGATGATAAAAGCAGGAAGAAATAAAGTAAATGACACTATTTAAGGAGAAAAAAATATAGAAAGTTAGGAGAAAGAATTTTTATCAATCGTTATAATGATTATGTGGATATATTCAAGGGAAAAATAAGAATTATTGTTGCAGTTTATAAGCCAAAAGGAGTCGACCAAATTTATATTTTATGAATCTTCAACTAATCAGATGGATATTGGAAGTAAAGAATATTTACATGTGGGTATCATAATTAGTAATAATGAAATTTCTATTGGTATCGAAAATATTAAAGAAAATAATGTACCTATGACAACTGTGAATTGTCGTGTGCTAAGCATAAAATAATACTGATTTTATGACATATTTTATGTTGGATCTTTTATTGTTTTGAGTTAATTGTTATTTAAAAGTATTGAGTTGTATTTTTCTATTTTAAGAGGAAAAATAACAAATCTGGAAATTAACGATTTGCACAACTTGTATTGAACTAATCTTATCTGGAGCTACAAATTGAATTTTTATGTGATTCTAGTTGTAAATAGATTCTAACACATCAAGGATCAATCCTATAAAATTTCATTGCAATTGGATCAGTCAATCAGTACCGGTTTGATTTTTAAGTTGGACATTCTTAGCAGTTGTGACAAACTTACTCTTATTGGAAATGTGATGTTTAAGTGTCTTCTTGATGTTAGATTCTTGTAAAACTAAGACATAGAAGGGAAATTTTTCAATTGGAATCATTGAATTCGGAGTTCATTTGGTCATCCAAAATCAACTTTAGATTTGCCTGATAGTCATAAAAGATATATATAGAAAATGTCATTGCCTACTAGGATACCACATAAGCATGGATGACTAAAATTTCCAAATCATCACTCTATAACAAGGTGTATTATTATTACCAAATTATATGCCACTTGGAAAGTCTGGAATATTCCAAAATTAATTGGAGTATTAATTAAAGAGATAAAAGAGTTAAGGAAATAAGTTTATGATGACAAAGATATTTTATTCCCTTTCCTAATTTTATTAGGAGAGTGTGATATTATATTGAAGGCACAAATTACCCATTTAATCCAATATGAATGGCCAACGTAGACAATGTGTAAGGAAATATTTATTTTTCAATATCATGTGATTATTAATTTCATATTACCTTGTGGGATTAAAAGTTGAGTTAGAAATAAACTTTAGAGTTTTTCCTTGCCTCTAAAGTAAATCTCTAGCAACCTATTCCTATAATTACCCTATGCTATTGATGCCATTCTATTCTTTTCAATCTACCCAAGACACAAAAGTTTATAGAGCAAGGATAATTACGGCTACACCAAGGAGATAGGGAGGGGAGAATTTTGGCTAGCCCTTGGAAAATTCAACCTTGCTTTAAAGACATATTTTAGAGATCAATTTGAGGAGAACCAAGAATTCGGCAGCCAAACTACGCTTCTAGATTTGCTTCTTCTTCTTTTTTTTTTTTTTTTTTCATGATATGTTTTCTTTTAATTTGGTGATGGCTATGATTTTGAACATGAGTAACGTAATTTTTAGGATTATGATGTAGCCTTTTTATAAATATTTGGTTTCCAATGCATTATTAGTTTAATTTATATTATTCGTAATATTTCATAGTATTTCTTAATGCTTTCATGAAAATGTGACTAGATCTAGTATTATATTGGCTTAGGAATAAAGAATATGATATGAAAAGACAATGAAATACATGGAAATATGAATACTGCATGCCTTAGTGACAACCTTAACATGAGCTTATTGAGTTTGCATATTTTAGGACTTAAATTTAGTTATTAAATTAGGAATAAATAAATATCTTGTGCTTGCTATAATAGAATGCTTTGAGGAATCAACTTCTAGTTACTTATGGTTATATGAGGTTAACCTAATGAATTTTATCATGCATAAAAATGAAATAGGATAATAGTAGTGAAGTCATTGCTTTATCATCAATTCAAATCTATAGGTGTTTTAGCTTTCTCACTTTGATATTTTAATTTTTAATTGCTTAGAATTTTTACTTGCTTTGCTTTCAATACACAACCAAGCAACCAATCAATCAACTCTTGCAATTTACTTTTCAAATTTTAATTTGCATTAACATTATATTTGTCACTTGATATTCAATTTTCTCTAAAAAAAACCACTTCATTACTTTTTTATTTGTGCGATTGCAAGTAATCTATTTTTCAAACAACAAATTTCTATTTAACGCACAATATAGTTGTTCTGGAGCTATGAGGGTATAGCATCTGCAGCTGATGTTTTAACAGAGACTACATTTTGCAAACATTTTGGTGCCAAAAAAATACAATATAAGCCTAAAGGATTATTCTGTTCTGATGGAGAAATATTGCTAGTTCATAATAGAATGCCTATGGATTTGTATGATCTATTAACAATTGATAGTGACGAGGGAAAGTATTTTAAAACACATGGTCGTGCATATAATAACACCTTTTCTCTCGCATCTTTTATAGCTAAATGTGACAAAGAGGTATTTATAAGTTTTGTGTACTGGGTCAAGTGTATAATTATATTAATGAATTGGTACCTCAATCTAATAAACAACCTTCTTATTTACTGCTGAATTTTTATGATACTAAGCATGAATTAAAAAATAATAATTATGCCACTGTAACTTAAGGGATACACATGTTTTAAAAAAATTGACCAAGATATTAGAAGTGCATCCATATGCTATATTCTTTCAAAGTCTTAAAGAAATAGAGAGTTTAGAGAATTTAACTATCCGAATAAAAGTATTATAGAAGTTTCTCTTTTATAATGCTCATGTTTCGTCTCCAGTTGTTGTCGTATAGGTTAAAGAAGGCGTGAAAGTTGGTGATAGATATCGAGAAATACTTCTTCATATTTCTTTTGGATACAGTTATAAGGTTGAATATTATTTCGGTTGTTATGATTCTTTGCAAAACCTTCGATATTTGATGTGGGCATTGAGTGCTCTTCTAGCATGGATATTCATGGTGATGACATTGTGCTGCCAAGTGGACCAGTGATGCTTTCTCGAGCTAAGAAAATCAAAGCAGGAATGCTTGGACTTATGAAGAGAATAATGGATGAAGATCGATTCAAGTTTCCAAATGATCCAAACACTTTTCCAAAGCCTAATGATGATTTACGCATGTTATCCAAGCAAGGGATGAATGTGGTAATTATGCTCGAGAGTTGCAGAGATGAAACGACATAGTTTTAAAGACAAGCATTTTATAATGGCAGTTTCGTAATTTAGCTATGTTCAGATTATAATGGCAGTTTTGTAGTATTTGCTTTTTTCGTTTTTTTATTTATTTAGGGTTAGTTTTCAGCTTTAGGATTACTTTCCTAATTATTTTAGGGTCTAGATTGATTCTTAACCTAGCCCTAATCTCTATATAAAAGGGGTTACTAGCTTGTAAGGAAGACAACTTTGATTATTGGTTATTTAGAATCTACTCTTGTTTTCAACAAGACTTGTGTGTTCCAAGTGAGGATGGTTCTTCTCCTACTTGTTGCATTGGGAATTGATCTTCTCATCAAAGGTATTTACTTTGTGGCGAATTTCAGTTTCATTCATTGCCTTCTAATTAGTGTTGCTAGATACATTTGATATCTAGAGGTGCTATAGGGCGGGTTCTTACATAAGGTTTGTTCTATATCATCTTGTGTGTTGGGATTATAGTTTCTTTAAGCTTGGGGTTCCGCATCATTTGGTATCAGAGTAAGGCCAAGATAAATTCCTATTTATCTTGTTCTTTGTTTTTTCTTTTTAGAGTCTTTGATTAGCTTGTTGTTTTCTGCATTTTTTTTTCTTGAGTTCTTCATTATTCTTGGAGTTTTAGAGTACAAAAAAACAAAAAAGAAATCGTAAAAAAAAAAAAGACAAATCTGATTATAAATACAAAAAAAAAATATATATGTATATAAGATTGAAAGTTGTAATATTAAGATTGGTTGCTTGAATATTAGGAAAGTTACTTATTCCTAATTGATTTATGATTTTTTATTATTATTCCATATTTCCTACTTTCCTAATTTATTTGTTTCTTATTCTCAAAGTTTCTTATTTTCTTATTTTCTTACTTTCCTATTCTAAATTTATTTTGTTTCCTATTCTCATAATTTCTTACTTTCATACTTTCATATTCTAAATTTGTTTAGTTTCCTATTCTCATTGTGTTGATTTTATAGAGTAATTATTATTTGTTTCATTACTCTTTTGTCCTTTTCTTTTGTGCCAATTTTGCTCTAGAATTGAACTTGCTTTTTATTGTTAGGTTTTAATTTTAAAATTTGCTATTTTAGTTTTATATTTTTGTTCAAAGATAACTTTAGTTCTGAAGTGCAACTTGGTGAACAAGGCTTGAAAGGTAAAAGGCTTGAGTGGTGAGCACAAAAGAAGGTAAAAGCCAAATTTGTGTGAAACACGACGGTTTACCATTCTTGAGTGAAACATATAAGGAAGTGTGTAAGAATGTCAAAAAAGAGACGGAAATGGAGTTTCTACTTCGGAAGAAGAGTATGTGGCAATACCGGATCCAAAGCTCTTATGACAATCTTTGAAGGGTGAGTATAGAAGGATGGAAGAAAGATAGACTTCTAGGATGAAAGAAGCATTGAAGTCTAGGATGGATGAGATGATGGAGCAAATGAGGGAGATTACCATGGCCATGTCCAATAATACTAGAAGGGAATGAACACGACCTAGGAGACAAAAAATTAATGTTTCTGATGAAGAAGAGTATGAAGTCCAAACCGTAAGGAGAAGACCTAGAAGAGATTAGCTAAGATGCACATTCCGCCATTCAAGGGAAGAAGTGATGCCGATGCATACTTGGAATGGGAAAATAAGGTAGAGTTAATATTTGATTGTCACAATTACTTTGAGGAGAAAAAGGTTAAACTAGCCGTAGTGGAGTTCACCAACCATGCTCGAGTTTGGTGGGAGCAATTTATACAATCAAGGATGAGGTATAGAGAATATCCGGTCTCAACTTGGGATGAGATGAAGAGAATTATGAGAAAGAGGTTTGTACCATCCTATTTCTATAGAGAGCTTCATCAGAAGTTGCAGCGACTCACACAAAGGTCTAGGTCCGTAGAGGAGTATTACAAAGAGATGGAGATGCTTATGATAAGAGCCAACAGTGACGAGGATAGAGAAGCTACAATGGCAAGAATTCTAAGTGGGATGAACAAAGATATTGCCAAGGTGGTGGATCTACATCCATATGTAGAGGTGGAAGAAATAGTCAACATGGCTATTAAAGTGGAAAAGCAATTGAGAAGTGAAGGGTCATCAAAAGGGTTTTCAAGCTCCAATTCAAAGTGGGGTTCCAACACGAAGTGGAACAAGTATGACGATAAGAAAAGAGAGAAGATCTTGGAGACCAAAGAGAAAATTGGAGATGCATCCAAGTTGAAGGATAAGAGTGCCAACCCAACAAGAGGTACTTCTAATCCTAACACTTCTAGTACTTCTAGAAATAGGGAAATAAAATGTTTTAAATGTCAAGGGTTTGGGCATATTGCTTCCGAATGTCCAAATAGGAAAACTATGTTGATAAGGGGTAATGAAGTAATGTCGGAGTCTGAGTCTGATGAGGAAAGACCACCATTAGAGTATGATTCTAGTAAGGAGGAGGATGTAGAGTATCCTGTGGTTGGAGAGTCCCTAGTAATTAGGAGGGTTTTAAATTTGAATGTGAAGGAAGATGGACTAGAACAAAGAGAGAATATTTTTCACACTAGATGTTTTGTGGGTGGTAAAAAATGTAGGTTAATCATTGATGAGGGTAGTTGTGCTAATGTTGCTAGTACTACATTGGTTGAGAAGTTGGGACTAGTATGTGAAAAACACCCTAATCCTTATATGTTACAATGGTTGAATGATAGTTGGGAGATTAAGGTAAATAAGATAGTGAGAGTTGCATTTTCTATTGAAAAGTATAGCGATGAGGTTTTGTGCGATGTAGTACCTATGCAAGCGGGGCATATTTTGTTGGGTAGACCATGGCAATCCGATTGGAGGACTATCCATGAAGGTTTTAAGAATAAGTATTCTTTTGAGCACATTGGAAAGAAAGTCACACTTGCACCCTTATCTCCAAAAAAGGTGTATCTTGAACAATTGAAACTATCCAAAGTTTTCCATGGGGATTTGGGAAGTGAGGCAAATAAAAGAATTGAGTGTAAAGAGGCCAAGAGTGAAAAGAATAAAAATAAAGGCCCAATGGCGAGTGATTGCACTAGTAGTAAAGAGAAAAGTGAGAAGAGTGAAAAGAAAAAGAGTTTTTATGAAAAAGAGAGAGATGTAAAATGATCATGCTTATGCAAGAGAGCACTAGTTCTTGTGAGGTTTAGGAAATTTTATTTTTCTAAAGCTAACTTTAACCCTAATTTGCCTAGTTTTTTGTTTTTTTCTTGAAGGAATTCCCAGAGGAAATGCCCAAAGGATTACAACAAACAAGGAGCATCAAACATGTGATATTTGAACCAGGAGATTGGGTTTGGGTACACATAAGGAAGGAAAGGTTTCCTAACCAAAGGAAGTGTAAGTTGGATGCTAGAGGCGATGGACCTTTCCAAGTACTCGAGAGGATCAATGACAATGCACACAAGATTGATCTTCCAGGCGAGTATAATGTGTTTGCATTATTCAATGTTATTGATCTTTCTCCTTTTGATAAAGATGCAGATTCAAGGATGAATCTTTTTGAGGAGGGAGGGAATGATGTCGGCATCAAGTGCTCTTCTAGCATGGATGTTCATGGTGATGACATTGTGCTGCCAAGTGGACCAATGATGCGTTCTCGAGCTAAGAAGATCAAAGCAGGAATGCTTGGACTTGTGAAAAGAATAATGGACGAAGATCGATTCAAGTTTTGCAAATGATCCAAACATTTTTCCGAGGCCTAATGATGATTTAAGCATGTTGTCCAAGCAAGAAATGAAGGTGGTAATGATGCTCGGGATTCGCAGAGACGAAACGACATAGTTTTAAAGACAAGCATTTTATAACGGCAATTTCGTAATTTAGCTATTTTTGGATTATAATGGCAGTTTTGTAATATTTGCTATTTTCGTATTTTATTTATTTAGGGTTAGTTTTCAGCTTTATGATTACTTTCCTAATTATTTTAGGGTCTAGATTGATTCTTAACCTAACTCGAATCTCTATATAAAGGGGTTACTAGCTTGTATGGAAGACAACTTTGATTATTGATTATTTAGAATCTACTCTTGTTTTCAACAAGACTTGTGTTTTCCAAGTGAGGATGGTTCTTCTCCTACTTGTTGCATTGGGAATTGATCTTCTTAGCAAAGGTATTTACTTTGTGGCAAATTTCAATTTCATTTTTTGCCTTCTAATTAGTGTTGCTAGATACACTTGATATCTAGAGGTGCTATAGGGTGGGTTCTTAATTAAGGTTTGTTCCATATCATCTTGTGTGTTGGGATTATAGTTTCTTTAAGCTTGGGGTTCTGCATCAATATTTCCCTTTGGAGAATTGGTTGGCATCAATGGATACGAAAAATTGGTAAAACAAAAAGTGAATTTATTATTTGGAAGAATTTCAACGTTACCCAAATAAAATGGCTATTCTGCACAAATGCTCGATAAAGAAGCCCAAGGTTTGCGGTTATATATTAAATAGTTTTAGATCGTTACAAGGAAATTATTGGTTTTCTGCTTTTGTGTATGTTATTGAATTTCAAAAGAGAGGTTTTCCATAGGCGAATTTATTGATTATTTTATAATACTACGCAAAATTAGTTTCTCTTGATGTTTTTGATAAAATTAGGTGTGTTTGCTGTGGTATAATTAACTCGCAAGTGCACAAATAACAAGTAATAAAGTGGACTTCTAAGAGAATTCCGATATCGATCCCACGAAGAATAATGTCTCTAGTTAGTGAAATTAAATAAACTGTAAATTAAACTTTGAAAATTAAACGAGAGTTTTTGAAAGATTGTTTTGTGTAACCAAGCATGAATTTAAAAGCAAAGCAATATTAAAAACGAAAACAAGGCAGCAAGTATGATTTCACCACTAATACTCCTATTTAGCCCTAATGCATTGTAGATTCAAAGGTTAACCCCTTTTTAACCACATATGACTAGAAGTTGATTTCTCAATGCATTCTAATCTAACAAGCACAACGTCTTTAATTACTTCTAATCTAAACAAGGAAATTTAAGCCTTAAGACATGCAAACCCAATAAGTTCTTGTTAAAGTTCTCACTAAGGCATGCAATATTTCTATAAACATGTATTTTATGGCCCATCCATATCTATACTCCTTATTTCTAAGCCAGTATAGATACTTAATCAATCCACCTTTTCATGGAAGCATTAAGAACTACAATAAAATATTAACCTTAAACATGAATCGAATTTAAATATGCATTAGAAACTAAATAGTCATAAAATGGTTACTTCATAATCCTTATAGTAAAATTAGCTACTCATCATCTTAAAATTATCCATGAAATAAATAAAAAACAACATAGTTTAAATAATCATAAGAAAATAAGGGAAAAGAAAACAAATCCAGATTTATGACTGCTGGAAATTGTTTCTTCAATCCCCTCTTCTTAGCTTCTTCAAACTATGATCAAAGCCTCAAAGTGACTCCTCCAAATGCCTGGCCGAATCTCCTTAGACTTCTCTTTGTGTAGCACGTCTTTTCTCTCTTAAAAACTGAATAATAAATCTAACTAAATACCTTTGTTGCTGTGAGAATGGAGAAAAAAAAAGAAAAGGAAAGGTGCAGCTTGAGAAAGATGAAGGCTGCTGTAGCCATGAGGCTAGTGATTGGTGTCAAGGATTCTTCTTTCACTCTCAATGTAGCAATCTATTTATAGGAGAGGTTTAAGAGTGGTTTAACCCTAAGGTGTCTCTAAAACCTAGAGAATATAGGAGATACAATATTACATAATCTCAAACTCCCATGAATTCTTTATATGGCCGACCATCCTAACGACATAGATGTATTTTGTGCCTCATGTTCACACTAGGGATAGAGATGCTTTCCTTATCTTATTAGGAATCATAATCAATCTCTAATATTCCTTCATTTTTATCCTAAATATTATTCCAATTAAGATAATAAGGATATTCTGACCTTTCATGCATCATGTGATGTGGCAATTTTGGATACATGGCTGATATGTGGTGACATGGCAGTCCAATCACAACGGAAGTCCTAGTAAGCATAAAACTTTCCTTTTTTATGTTTAGTGACCATCAGGCAGATTACAAGTACACTTTGGGTGACCAAATGAACTATGAATCCAGTTATTTTTGTTGAAAATGTTAGGTCTATTTCTTAGCTTTCCAGGAATATATTGATCGCTCAATTTGGACATCAGGAAGACACTCAAATCCTCATTTTTCCAAGACACTGTTAATCTGCCGGAACTGATGAATTTGTTGAATTTGTAAATAAAACTGGCACTAATTGGCTGAACCATCTGCAATGAAACATTTTAGCATTGAATCATATTGAATCAGGAATCATTATCAACTAATCGTACAAAAATTCTAAGTGTGGCTCCAGATATGATTTTCTCAGCAAAGGTTGCGCAGAAATACGGTAATTCTAGCGTTTGTCTTTCTTTTACTGAAAAATAGAAAAAATACAGTTTTTAAGTATTTTTCATCAACAATTAATCATAAACTAGCGTAAATTCAATATAAAAAGTGGCATAAAAACATTAACATTTTATGCCTATCAGTGTTGAAATTCATAATGAAAGTTAGAACATCCATATCTATATGAAAGACAATTAAACATATGATGCATGGACCATGTGGTACATTAAAGCCTAACAATGTTTGCATGCAACAAAATCAGAAAAATAAAAATCAATATCCCAAGTCTTTAGTTTTGAATACTATCATCGGAAAAAATAGTTATCCATTGTATATAAGGATAGATACTGGTTTTTTCTTTTGTGTTAGAAAGTTTGAGCTTGATAATTGTTGGTTTATCCCTTATAATCTATATTTTCTTGCAAAGTTTGATTGTAATTTGAATGTTGAAATTTAAACAACAATAAAGGCAATCAAATATCTTTATAAATATGTGTACAAAGATCATGATAGAATTGTAATGAATACTAATTCAAGTAATGAAGTTCATAAATGATGAAATAAAGAGTTTTCAAAGTGCAAGATGGATATCAGCACTAGAAGCAGCATGAGAATTTATAGTTTTTGCTTGAATGAAACGCATCTACATGTTATGACTTTGTAAGTGCATCTTGAAAGTAAACAAAATGTTATTTTTAGGGATTCAGCTGATTTGGATGTTATGCTGAATAATGATTCTTTTAGCAAAATTGTGCCAACAAAATTTTTGTTATTAATAAAATTAATCAAGAAAGCAGGCAATTGTTGTACCAAAAAATGCCATGTCATTATGTTTGGAATAGACATTGTAAAAGTTAGGTTAGAAGAAAACAATGAGTTGTTGTTGGTAGGCTGGTCAATGTTAGCCTTTTGGATGGTGAAAGATATTTTTTGAGATTACTGTTGAATCACATTAGAGGACCAACATCTTTTTTTGATGTGAAATTTGTAAATTGTGTTCAATATTTGTCTTATCATCATGCTACTTTGGCATATAGATTGTTAGACACAGATGATGACGAACAAAGTATTTTAGCAAAGGTGTAATTATTTAAAATGCCGTGTATGTTATGCAAGTTGCTTGCTACTTTGCCATCCTAATAATCCTAGGAATTTATGGAAAAATTTGAAGAAAGCTTTGAGTGAAGATATTAGGAAAACTATTCGTACATATAATTATAGAAAGTCAAAAGCTTTGCTACAAATTGCTTTAGTTTTGAAATAAATGGGAGAAGTTTTTGCTAATTATGAACTTGTCAATTTTGATATTTGTACTAATATTATATATGATGAATATAGAGAAGTTGATGAAGAGATGGCAATTCCTGTGAATAAGGAGGATATTTTAGCTCTTGATTCATTGAATATTGAACATAAATATGCATATGATAAAATATTATATAAAGCCTTTAGTTGTACCCGATTTTTTTTTAATAGATGGTCTAGGTGGTAGTGGAAAAAATATATTTGTATAAACTCTTTCGACTGTTGTACAATCCAAGGGTTTAATTGCAATTACTATGGCTTCTTCGAGTGTTGTTGCATCTATTTTATCTGGTGGTAGTACAAAACATTCCAAGTTTAAAATTCGATTTGTTGTAGAGGATAATGATGTGTATAACATTCCTAAACGATCAGGATTCACTTAGCTTTTAAAAGATGCAAGATTAATAATAAGGCATGGAGCTCCTATATTAAAAACGAATACATAGAATCATAGGATAAATTTGGTAGCATATAAACTGTTGGGATAAAGTTGTTGTTTTCTGAAAGCAATTAGATAATGCATGATAGATTCGAGCTTTGCTAATTCATATACGTGAAAAGATTTAACAAAGATAAAGTTATGCAAAAATATGCAAGCTCAAATTGGTCCTTTGTTTTGTAGATTATTATTGCAAATTTAAGATGGAGTTGAGAAATATGTTGATAATGATTATATCCAGTCCCATCGACATGGTTATATGATCTAATGTTGATGAAGTTGTAGCATTTAACGAGTTGACTGATTGTGAATTTCCTAAATTATAAACGTATACTAAGAAATTGGATTTTATGGCAAACTGTTTAATTTTGGCACCAAAAACTGATTACATAGATGATGTAAATAATGTTTTGATAGATCGATTTGTTAGTGATGTTGTCACATATTATAGTTATGATGAATTTATAGATAGAGATCAAAACGATGTGCATACAATTTTTTTAAATACTTTGGTTCCAAACAGGTCTCCTCCTCATGAATTGAGATAACAATTCAATTGACCAATTATTTAATGAGAAATATTAATGTTGTGGAAGGACAATGCAATAAAATATGGTTAATATGTCGTAGATTTGATAGCAATGTATGGATGCTGACATCAGGACTATAGAACATAAGGAAAAGGAGTTTTTTTGAAGAGAAAACCAGTCATTACAATAGAAAATGTGGAAGATACTTTTCATTCCAAAAGGAAATAGTTTCCTATTAGACTATAATTTGCTATTAAATTACTAAAGCTCAAGGCCAAACATTGAACTATGTTGGTGTTTATTTAAGAAAACATGTATTTTCCCATGGACACTTATATGTGGCTTTGTCTAGGGCTAAAACAAGTAATTGCATGAAAGTTCTCAATTGTAAGAATTTGGTTGATAATGAGGATTTTAGTATGACAAAAAATAGTTATTTACAGAGAGTTATTATTTTTGGTAAACTGGTAGAGATAGGGCATCTAATTATTGATTTTATATATATTTATTTGGTCTATTTGCAGCTTATTTTTATGCTCAAATTTAAGGGATTGTTTTTTTGTTTTTTTACTAGGTCTTTTTTTGTATATAAAAGATACAATAAAAATTCCACTGCCCAGGATCGGATGATTAACCTGCTAATAAGGGTGTGATTGATGCTATATGATGATTTTTTCTCTATCAATGTGTTTGGTGTGAGAACAGGATGAACATACCCAAATTTTTGGATAGTTGGAGTGGCTTGATTCTGGTTTTGGATGATATCTAAGTAATACATTTATATATTTTTTTTCTATATCAATGTGTTCGGTGTGAGAACACGATGACCATGCCCAAATGTTTGGATAGTTGGAGTGACTCAATTCTCGTTTTGGATGATCTGTAAGTAATTCTTTTATATTTAGCTCCCATCGCTCTTAGTGGTTGTGCATTATATTTTGAAGATAGAGAATTTGACATTCATTTTTTTGTTGCTAAATCATAGATTTTGACATTAATTGCTCGGTTGCTCTGCATTGGTATTTTTGAAAAAGAGGGTGCCAACGAGAATTATCATTTGTAGCTCATTTTGAGACCATGAGAAATGTAGTTGTGGTGAAAATGGAAAAAGACCTAATTCTACTGCTGATTTGCTGCTACTGCTGCACTTGAAAATCACATTGTTTGGTAGTTTGAGTATTCTGGAAAAATGAAGAGACTTTTTTTTATCCTGCAAAAGGAATTTTAATGTGTATTTTGATTCTGCAAGCAAAGCACCGATGATGTTACGAAGTAATAAAGCAAGGGCCAAAAACTCAAAAAAAAAGAAACCTTATCTATTACAACCTTATCTATTTTTATTTAATTGGTTTTTACTCTTTCTTATTATAGTATTTAGGGTTAATTCCACCTATACCCCCGGATGTTTGGCGATATTACAACCCGCCCTTTAGGTTTTGAAAATTCCAATCACCTCCCCTGCCGTTAACAGTTAACTGAAAATGATAAAATCATGCAAATTGACTTAAATACCACCAAAGTAATTGTTGCAATATAAAAAACATTTATTTTAAACCCAAATATTAATGACATTTTTAGAAAGAAGAAGAGAGAAACATGCTTTTTTTTTTTACACATGTCAATTTTAAATATCCATTTATTTATACAATGACTGTGTTCTTTTTGTTTTTTGGTTTAACCCCCCAAAAAAATATATAAATAATGATTATTGGATTTGGAATCGTTCCTGCTTATGCAACCCCTCCCATTTATTCATAAAAAAAATAAAAATAAAAAGCTCACCCACAATTTATTCGACAAATATCCCATTGACCAAGGCAAAGGTGCATGTGACCTTCTGCCAATTTGGAGGTCTATGCACGCTTTTGTCGTAACCCACCGTACGCGTTCATCTCTCCTACCAATTGCGAAATAATAGCAAATAAACGGGTTTAAAGAAAAAAGAAAAATTTCAGACGACAGGTCCACCGGAGCAACCCCAACATTTGCCGGCAAAAGTAAAGAAAGGTGTGGGAAGCAAATCTACTCAAGCATATTTACTTTTTGATATTGTAGAAAACATAAATTTCTTCCACGCTTTTTCCCTCTTTTAATATAATTCAATTTTCTCCTTTGTTTTCATCGGCCTGAATTTTTCAATCTTTCGGTTGCCTTCTTATCTGGGTTTTCTTCATTATTCCTTTTTCACTTAAAAAAACAAAAAAGAAAAATAACAAGTAAATAAATGGATTTCTAAGAGAATTCTGATATCGCAAGTGCATGAATCAACAAGTAATAAAGTGGAGTTCTAAGAGAATTCTGATATCGATCCCACGAGGAATAATATCTCTAGTTATTCAAATTAAATAAACTGTAAATTAAACTTTAAAATTTAAAAGAGAAATTTTTTTGAGTGATTGTTGAGTATCACTCAAATTAAGAAAGCAATTACTAAAATTAATGAAAAGGCAGCAAGTAGGTAATCAAAGATTATAAAGAACAAGGATCATGACTTCACCACTATTACTCATATTTAGTCCTAATGCACTATAGATTCATAAGTTAACCCTCTTTTAACCATAAATGACTAGAAGTTGATTTCTCAATGCATTCTAATCTAGCAAGCAAAACGTATTTAATTATCTTTAATCTAAATATGGAAATTTAAGCCCTAAGACATGCAAACCAAATAAGATATTGTTAAAGTTGTCACTAAGGCATGCAATATTTCTATAAACATGTATTTTATTACCCATCCATACTTATATCCCTTATTTCTAAGACAATATAAATACTTAATCAATCCACCTTTTGATGGAAGCATTAAGAACTGCAATAAATTGTTAACCTTAAACATGAATCAAACTTAAATATGCATTAAACACTAAATATTCATAATAGGTTTACATCATAGTCCTCATAGAAAAATTAGCTAAACATGATTTCTAAATTATCCTTCAAATAATAAAGAAATAACATAGATTAAATAGCAAGAAAATAAAAAGAAAAGGAATCAAATCCAATAGTTTATGGCTGCTGGATTTATTCTTCAATCTTCAATCCTTGGCTTTTTCAAACTATGATCAAAGTAGCAAGTTTGACTCCTTCAATGGCTTGGCCAAACCTCCTTCTACCTTGCTTTATGTAGCACAACTTTGCTATGAATTAACTATCAAAAACTGAACAAAAACATAAGAGAAAAGCTTTGCCACAGTGAGGAAGAGAGAAAAACGTCCAGCCATGAGGGCTGGTGGTGAATGATCTGTTTTTCCTTCAGCAAGGCATGGTATTTATAGGGAATGTTTAGGAGAGGTTTAACCCTAAAATCCTTCTAAAACCTAGAGAATGTTTAGAAGATAATATGTAAACTCAATCTCCAACTCCTATCTTTTCTAGTATGGTCGGCCACCTCAAGGGTAGGATGTATTTGTGTCTCATGTTCACACTAGGGATAGAGATACTTTCCTTATCTTATTAGGATTCATAATCAATCTCTAATTTCCCTTCCTTTTATCCCAAATATTATTCCAATTAGAATAATCTGACCTTCCATGTGTCATGTGATGTGGCGAATTCGGACACATGGTTGATATGTGGTGACATGGCAGTCCACAATGGTAGTCCTAGTAAGCATAAAACTTTCCTTTTTTATCTTCAATGACCGTCAGGCAGATTCCAAGTACACTTTGGGTGACTAAATAAATTTGGGTGACTAAATGAACTCCAAATCCAGTGAGTTTTGTTGTAAAAGTTAGGTCTGTGTCTTAGCTTTCCAAGAATATATTGATCTCACAATTTGGACATCAGGAAGATACTTAAATCCTCATTTTCCTAAGACAGTGTAAATCTACCGCAACTGTTGGAAATATTGATTTTGTAAATCAAACTGGCACTGATTGATAGAACCATTTGCAATGAAACTTTTCAGCATTGAAGTCTAGTGAATCATAAATCATTTTCAACTAGAATCGTATAAAACCTCAAAGTGTGGCTCCATATATAATTTTCTCAGTAAAGGTTGTGCAGAAATACAGTAATTCCAGAATTTGTCTTTCTTTTACTGAAAATAAAAAAAAATACATTAATTAATTATTTTTCATCAACAATTAATCATAAACTAGCTTAAATTCAATATAAAAAGTTGCATAAAAACATTAACATTTTATGCCTATCAATGACAAAAAAAATTGATTGTAACTAATGGATGAGAATGAAATGGGTGTGAAAAAGTAATTAGTTTAGTGTTTATTTGGTAAGCATGGGGTATGTTTGGTGATGATATAATTGAAGAATATTCATCCAAAAAAAATATATTTTTCTCATAAATATATAAAATGCCAATTTTATTAGAGTTATTTTCATGCGTAAGATCAAACAAGGCATTACAAGTGAATTAGAACTAGTATTCTGGCATAAGCTTGGATCAACTGTAAGGGTAGGTAAAAGTTCTATTTAATATTGCAATTTACTTTTACTAAAATTTCATTTAAAAATATGTTTTCAATTGCAAAATATAATCATTAATTAAAAAAAGCTATACAAATAATAAATTTGTTACATTAAATTATACAAAATTGTAAACAATTCTAGTTAAAATAACATTACTAATTAAACAACAATACTAATTAAAATAACAATCTAATTACAAAACTCTTATACATTACTAATTAAACCAAACAAATAGTGTCATAAATTTATCTATTCGTACTCATGTAAAAAATTTGAAGGACTATAAATTCCTTGAAGAAAATATGTAGCCCATTCCTCTCTAAATTCATCAACAAAGTCTTGTACCCAAACACAAGTTTTAAACTGTATATAAAAATGAAACAAATAATATTTAATGCATTAGTAAACATATATTTTAAAATAGTATTATATATAAATTTAAAATTATACTTACAGTAGAATGTAAATAAGACTATGATGCGGATGAATTGATGTTTATAATTTCTCTCACCATCATGCGTACATAATATACACACTCATGATATGTCGGTTGCAATGGTGCTTACAAAAAATTAAGTTAAAATATTAGTATACACAATTTCTAATACTCTAACATTAATGAAATGAATAAATAATATATTTTACATTTCTGCCTCGCCAAGCCAATGTTTTATTCTTCGACCTTTGCACCTTCGGTTCATTCCATAATGTCCAAGCTCTATATATATCATTTAATAAATTAAAAAAATAGTTAAAATAAATTTAATCACTAAAGTTGACTTACTTATTTAATAACTACTTGATCTCATCTCGAGCTTTGGTGTTGGCGGAATAAAAAAACCAAGTATACGGATCCACGACACCAAGTGTCCAATGAGCACTGATATAAAAATACAACATTCAAAATGTACAATATACTATGTATATATTAATGAAAGTAATAATAATTCATATAATTAAATCATACCGACAATGAAATGGAATAAACCATATCTTATTGAAGTCATGATCAGCGTTGCACCGTCAAGCCATTTTATCTACTTGGAATGCCAACATATCAGATCCAACACTCTACCACACATGGATCAATAGAAACAAACAACAAAATCTTTGTCTTGCAGATCATATCTTCATACAGCTTCTTGCAAGAAAAAATCATAACAAGTATAATTAAAGTACATTTTAAAAATCAAATAAATTATAACTTCAAATATTAATTCTCATTACTTCATATATAGCAAGTTGCAATCAACATCCAATTCCTGCATCTGATAAAATATGTTGATATCGTCATGTGTCAGCACTGCATGACACTTGGTTGGTTGAAAAAGATAGTAGTTACCGTCTTCATCAATCTCAGCTTCGATGGCAGGTCAGTGGTAAAAATTTCATATTGACTTTCATTGGCCGGTTGAGATGCCCGTGAATGACACGAATGTGGCAAACTATTTGAATCAAAATGAGCTGTTGCCTTGCCTTTTGTTGCTTGTCTTGATATCTCCACCTGGTAAATATATAAATTTTAGAAAAACACTAAAAAATAACAATCATGATTAACTTAATTATTAAACAACAATTTAAACATAAATATTTACCTCTTCTTCTGGTAAAATCATTAAAAATCTAGGCTATGGACAGAATGACCCCACAATTTCTCCTACCAATGTAATGTCAAAAAATGAAAAAGGTAGGGCTTATTCAGGGATAAATAGCTCCACAACATTGATTTGCACATGTTCACCCCCTAATCATATGCAATGGTACACTACTTCTGGATCGATCGTAGGGTACATCAATCCAGCTACCACTATATTTTCTCTAGTGCATATAGCAAGCTTACACTGTAGACCCTGCAAAGTAAATTAATTAAATTTATATTAAAACAACAATTAATTAATTTTTAGGGATTACTAAGTAAATTATTACCTCTACATGTATCATAGATATGAATCTGGATAACTGGTGCTGGAGGAGGAGTACTGGGATGCAGGCCCCTCATCAAGAATATTTGTGGCTGCCCAGATGTTATTCAGATACTGATCAATCATGAAATTTGGAGTAGGGTTGGTCACAAAGTCATCATGTGTCCTGGCCAGCTGTGCAAACAACAAAGTATTACTCTATTGGAAGACGCAAATGACCTCAGAGAGTTGTCTGATCCTCTCATCCTTTTCACTTTCTTTCTTTTTTGTTTGATGGGTTATTTGCCATGGAAGGTGGCAGTACTCAGTAAGGGTTACCAATTTACCCTTTGCCCATACCCGATCGTTGTGCTCAAAAGTACCCAACATATGAGTCAGAATATTGTTGGACAAATTCAAATTGATATTTAGCTCTCCAGCAGCTACATTCTCCTGTAAATCATCCTGTAATATTTTATTAAATATTAATGCAAATATTGCCTCATGAATTAACATAAATGAAGTATTAAAAAGTTCATATTCACAAAATTTTTTTGCTTACAATCTTTCCTGCAACCGCATCAGTTTCTTGTGTAAGGAATTTTTCCTCCTTATTTGCATAGCCCAACCTCCCCAACAGCTACTATTCTGTGTAATGCGCTTATTGTCTTTTTCAACTGTATGGTATCGAATCCCACTGATGTCGTAGCCTAAATAATTCATTACTTCAAACCGTGGTCCCAATGCTATCAATCTCAATGTTTGTGACACACTACTATTTGGTTTACTCAACTCCTTCTGAATATGCAAAAACAAATCTGTAATATTATTAAATGCGTCAACTATATAATATGTAACAAAATGTATGAAAATACTAGCCTTAAAACCATGCAATAAAAGTAACAATGTTAAACTTACTTCATTTTGGAACAATGCAATAAAAGTACAATTTTGCTTGTCTTAAAACCATTTTGTTTTTTTGTTTTTTTACGAATATCACACCTCAAACTTTCCATATATTTCTTAAAGCAAACCAAAGTTATTTCAAATTGTCAGACTCATAATGTCATTGACTATAATAAACCAATATTTAAAATAAATATTCAATAAAAATATAAAACTTACTCGAAGTAAGGTTGTACTTTGGATGTATTTAAAGGTATGTAGAGATGTACTTGCTCCCATAGTGCATGTGTAATACTGATTCTAGTACCATCCTTAAGAGAATCACCAGTATCATCTTTCACACATTATAGTTCATGACGGCCAGGTGGGTTCCCCATTACATGCACACCTTGTTGATACTCGCTACAAAATTCGATTGCTTCCTTAGTGATGTAGTTCTCCGCAATGCAGCCTTATGGGCGGTAATGATTGTGAACATACCCTTTCAACCCTTACGTGTATCTCTCAAATAGATAAATCCACTGAAAGTAAATTCGCCTATACAATTGCACTTCTCAAACTAAATGAACAGTCAGATGGACCATTATATCAAAGAAAGACGGAGCAAAATATTTTTCAAGTAAACACAACGTCTTCACAAGATCTGTCTGAATAATGTCCAAATTTGAAATATGCATCTCCTTTTTGCATATAGCATTGAAGAAAAAATAAAATCTCATTATCACATGTCTGAAATTTTTTGGGAGGACTGATCGTATTGCAACAGGCATCAATTGTTGCATCAATGTATTTAAATCATGAGATTTCATGCCTTTCAACTTCAAATCATTCATCAACACAATATTCCTAAAATTTGAAGAGTAGCCAATAGGAACCTTTAAATTTGCCAAACACTTGCAAAAAAAATTTCTTATCTTCCTTGGATAATGTGTAACATGCAGGTGGTAGATATGTATTTTTCTCTTCAACAACATGAGTCAAATCACTTCTTATGCCCATTTCAACCAAATCTAGTTGAGAATTAAGTCCATATTTTTCTAGAGGAATGTTAAGCAAAGTTTCAACATGCATGACATCTAAGTTATGTCTCACACATAATGACTTCCAATATTCAAGCTAAAAATATAAAGATTTTTTTTGAGCAATTTCGATCAGCAGTAGATTTTTTCTCTTATTACAACTTGCAAATGACTTAGAGTCAAGTTTTCAAAGTATATATTCCCTTGTCATAGCTAAAAGAGTTCGACAAAACTCCTAAAATCCATTGAAAGTTTTCTTTTACTTTCGAAAATTATGATCACTTGGAAGAAACATCTATGTCTGCAATAACACATTTTTCTACCATTTTTGAAACTTTAAGCACACGTATTCTCACTGCAAATAGAACAATCAAAATATCCCTTAGTGACATGACCAGAAAAATTACTATATGCGAGGAAGTCATTTACACTCCACAATAATATTGCTCACAGTGTGAAAAATTCTCGCTTACACGCATCCCAAGCTTGGACCCCCTCACCCCACAATAGCTTCACATCGTCAATCAATGGCTGAAGATAAACATCTATATCATTGTTAAGTTGCTTTGGTCCAAATATCAACACTGTCAACATTATAAACTTTCATTTCATACACAACCATGGTGGAAGATTATATGTAATTGTAAGCAAGGCCAACAACTACATTGAGAACTCATATGCTTATGTGAGTTAATGCCATCAGCTGCAATTCCAAGCCTTAAGTTTCGACATTCATTACAAAAATTAGGCCACAAGTGATCAACTAGCTTCCAAGATAGTGAATCATCACCAACTGCAACCTTTCATTCATTTGTATGCCACATCAATTTTTTAGTTGTCCTTACACTTTGAAACATCCTCTTGAACTGTGGAATCAGTGGAAAATAGCTCATGACATTATGAGGGACATTTACACGTTTACTTCCATCGTCAGTTTCCTTCCACCTCGATGCTCCACATTTATGACAACTTTCTTGCGCTGCATACTATTTTCGATAAAGAATGCAATTGCTGGGACAATAATGTATCTTCTCATAATCCATGCTCAATGTTGTCAGAGTGTTTTTCACGTTGTACATAGAATCTGGCAAAACAAATAATATTATTTACATGATTAGAAAAATGATATTTAATATACAATCAAAATATTAATATTAATATATTACTATATTCTAAAATTAACTACAACAACATAAATATGCAATAAATAACAATACTATATGAGATTAACATATCAAATATTTAAACAAGCAAAACAATTTAATAACAACACAACATATATATATGATTGCCGAATTTAAATATTAAATAACCTAATAATTCATAAAAAATGCAAAAATTTATATAACTAATTAATTTAAATGATAATGCAATTAAGTAAATAATTAATGTAATTAATTGTATAAAATTACTTACCTCAATGGTGAACTTTTTAATGACAATCAACTTGAATCTCAATAAATTGATGGCTAAAGTCTTGAATGATGCTATTTGAATAATTCTAATCAGCACTAAAAAAACTTGAAAGAAAATTATGAGAAAAATGAAGAGAACTTTTCTGAATTATAAGTTAATTTGATTAGGAAGAAGATGCATATATAAGCTCAAAAAATTACATCGGCTATATTTTTTACAATGGTTATTTTTGTAACGGTTTAAATTTCAATTTTACGTAGTTTAATTAGAACTGATAATTTTGCAACAGTTTGTTCAACAAACTGGTGTTGTAGGCTGAATCTTGGAGCGTCACGTGACAAATCAACATAAATGTCAGTTTGTAGATCAAACCAACGTGTAAATAGAAAACAAATATAAGGAACCAAAATGTCAGTTTGTAGATCAAACCAACGTGTAAATAGAAAACAAATATAAGGAACTAAAGTGGATAAAGGCCAATCAAGACACTTGTCATCCCCGTGTCTGATGGCATTATAAACGACAGTTCTTTTAAAGAACTGTCGTTTATAACCTACAACAACAACGAAGGTTCAATTATAACCGATGTTTATAATTGCTAATCAAGACACGTGTCAAGTAGCAATATAAATGTCGGTTCTTTATCTAAACTGACGTATTTTTTTACATGGTCCGTCGTTTATAAATTTTTTATGCGACAGACCGTCGTCTTTATTACTTCAAAAGTTAATATCCGTCGTTTAAGTGGATCAATGTCAATGATCTCAAAACACCAACGTTTATATAGAATTAAGGAATGTCGCATATGACATCTTTCTGTTGTAGTGATATATGGTATATAAAAAATAATTTTAGCAATTTTGGACATAATTTACACATTGATTGGGGAAAAAGTTAGAAAAGTAATTATTTATTCAACCAACATTTATTTTATTATGTTTGGTATTTCTTATGCATCTTATAAACAATAGTACTCTTACAACTACACCTGGAAGTACATTTGTTATTGATCCGAAGACCCTGAAAGCAATAGCTCTGTATGAATGGTATATATGCGCGTATATTTGTTTTAATATATTTCCTTTTTCTATGACATAAAATAAATACACACTATTTTTTTTTATAGGTATGTTGTCAATCCTATAAATATGAAGAAAAGTTCATTTGTAACACATGCAATGTAGGCAATTGCAAAGCAGTACTAAAATTTGTTTATATTATTTTTTTCCTTTTTAAGTTTAAGTTTTCAAAATTAAATTATAACTTAATGTATACTCTCGTTAATTGTAGTTTTTATTTCACCTTAGAATGTAATGTATGTTTATTCTAGGCGTCGTATCTACTGTTATTTAATAGATGATACATCATCAATAGAAGTTGCTTTTTATGGAGGATGTGCTGAAGAAATTGTTGGGTACAGTGCTTTAGAGCTGCTAAAAAACACTACAAAGGTATTATTATCTAATTGGATAGTTAAGTTGATGTCTAAATAAGAAGTTATTGAAAGCAAAAATTAATTAGAATTGTATAATTTACAGGGAGTTGTTTCGAACATCAAAAAATTTGTCAATCTATCAGCAGAGAATGAACATTTGATTTAAATTCGCACAAGTCAACAACAAAATTATACTATCCAGTGAAATTTTTCTGTTCTATCCATCCATATCCTGTGGAATTAACAGTCAATTTTCTTGTCTCTCAATGTTCTACTGGAAGAGAAAAAATTAGTTATGATGTTCCACAGAAGATTGAAGAAAACATGGGAATTGATTAAATGAATGAGAATTTTGTTATAGAATAATAGACCTCAACATATATAAGGAATTAATGAAAAAGTCCGTGTCTCATTTGCTCTTGAAACAAGTATATATACAAGATTGATTTGTAACATAAAACCTAGATAATGACAAAACAAAACTCATCTAATCTTAACAGATACAAAATCTAGATAGAGACCTATCTAGTTTAACAACTTATAGAGATATATATACATATTAATTTAATTTCTAACGTCCCCCTTCAAGCTAAATGGGGAAGTTTTCAAATTTAGCTTGGAACGCATGGAACGAAATCTCGTGCTTGGTAGTACTTTGGTAATAATGCCATCAATCTGATTAGACCCTAGAACATAACGTACTTCAAGCTTGTTTTGAATGACAGAATCATGAACAAAGTGAACATTTATTTCAATATGCTTAGTCTGTGCATGGAAAACAGGATTCGAAGCTAAAGAACCGTCACTCATAATGTCACACCAAAGCACCAGAGCTTGGGTAGGCTCATATGTAGTTCATGTAACAGAGACTAAATCCAAGCAATCTCAGTAGCTCCATTAGCTAAGGCCCTATATTCTGATTTCGTACTTAAGCAAGCAACCTTTTGATGCCCAGGATACAAGATTGTCACCAAGAAAGACACAGTATCCTCCCGTTGATCGACGATCATCAATGTTTGATGCCTAATCAACATTTGTGTACCCATATAGCCAAGGAAAGGTGGAGGGCATAAAATGTATACCAAGATGTTTGGTTCTGTGCAAACAGTGAAGCACTCTTTTACACACCATCCAATGTATGTATGTGGGCTGATGCATATACTGGCTGAGCTTGTTGAAGTAGAAATATACACGAATAGGCTAGCCACGAGAAACTGTAATGGACAAGATGATACAAATAGTAGAAGGTTTTATAACAGGACTGAAGGTATTTGAGAAATCAATTCCCAGACTTTGATGAAATCCTTTGGCAACAAGTCGTGCATTGTGGGGTTGTATGGAGCCATCACTGTTGCATTTAATTTTAAATATCCATATACTCCCAATAATGTTCATGTCTGCTTTAGAAGGTATGAGAGACCAGGTGTGATTTCGTTGCAATGCTTGAAATTCATTGTGCATAGCCCGAACCCACTGTGGATATTGCAAAGCGACATGAACTGAATCAGGTTCATCATCATTTGGTGGGTTGGTAGCAGCTATAAATATTTTGTTCTTGAAAATACCATGTTTGGAGCATGTAACCATGGGATGAATAGATTTTGAACAAGGCATGGGTAAATCTACCACAAGCTTAAGACCAGAAGTAGCTTTATAAATGAGAGAAGTCCTGCAACATTAGGAGATGGATACACATTGGCCAAAAAAAGAAGAAATTGATAGTGAAGGTGTCAACAAGGTGGCACTCTTGCTGCTGTATCTATGCGATGTGGCTGCAAAGAAAAAGAATTAGGTACACCTGTCTAAAAAGAGAACACATGTTAGGCATTGGATGATCTAATTTGTCCAATGTATGAGTCATGCCAGAATTACCAATTGATGGATAGGACAACTCATTAAAAATCACATTGGAACTTATATTTTTTTGCGGGATGTAAGACTAAGACATTGACAGCCTTTATAAGCTGAACTATAGCCTATAAACACACACTTTTCTGAATGGTATGAAAATTTGTGAGTTTGATTAGGTCTTAAAAAGAGGTAACACTCACATCCAAATTTTTTTACGAGAGTGTAGTCAAAATTGACATTGAACAATTTTTGGAAAGGTGACTTACATTGTAAAACTTTGGTGGGGAGACGATTTATAAAAAAAAGTTGTTGTTTGACAAGCATGCTACCAACAACTCATGGCTAATGTGCTTGATGCAAGAAGAGTCAAGGGTGTTTCAGTAATGTGGTGATGCTTCCGTTCAACACAACCATTTTGGTTATGTGTGTCAGGGCAAGGATGTTGAAAAACAATTCCATAAGTGTTAAACAATTATTTTAATGGATGAAATTGTCCTCCCTAATCGACCGAAAAACTTTTATTTTAGTTTGAAATAAATTTTCAACCATTAATTTAAATTTGACCAAGATTTTTGTCATTTCAGATTTCAATTTCATTGGAAAAACCCAAGAGAATTGAGATAAATTATCAACAAATAGAACATAGTAAAGATAACCATCAATAGATAAAATTGGAGCAGGACACCATACATCTGAATAAATAAAATCAAGAGGGTTATTGCTCTTAGTAGTAGAGAACGGTGCAAAAAGATGATAAGCCTTTCCTAACTGACAAGAATGAGAAACACTATCACTATTGTTTGAAACAATGACTTGATTACATTGACTCGCAACAAATTTCAAGACATCAGCAGATAGATGACCAAAACAAAACTGGCATAATTGATGTAAAGACACTTCAAAATTAAAAGACAACAAAATAGAATTCTTAAAGGACATGTTTCCACAAGACGCACGGGTGGAACTTGAAGAAGTAATGAGTGGTAGGTGAACATGGTATAGTCCATTACTAAGAGTGCATCGCAGTATTAGCCTCTTCGTGACTTTGTCCTTCACTTACACAAAACATGAGGCAAATTCAACAATAGTATTATTATCAGATGTAATACAAACAATGCTAAGAAGATTTTTTTAATCAAAGGAACATGAAGTATATTTCTTAATTGTAATTTTCCAGTTGAAGTTTGAAGAATAGAATAACTTGTGTTGACAATTAGAAACCCTGGACATTCCCAACAAAAAGCTTATCATTTCCATTATACTCAATATGACTGTGTAAATTACTTTGGTCATTTGTAATGTGATTGGTGGAACCACTATCGAGTAGCCACTCTGGGTTAGCTACTATATCTAGAGAGGAATAGAAAGCTGAATCATTAATATGTGAGGGAGGATTAAAATCTCTGTCGAATATGTTATAAAACCTATCAGCTGTGTGTCTCGGTCATTGACATAATTGACATATGAGACATGTGGAAGGACCATAACCTCTTCCATGTCCTCGGCCACACCAAACATTATGGTTTTTGCCATTATCATATCAGGTATCATTGGATTTGGGGATATCAAATCTTCTAAACCTCTCCGCATAATGGGCAAAAAGTGGCACACTATGGGCATCAAGTGTAGACTCCATATTCAAGGTTTGAATCCTTGATTCTTGATTGAGTAACAGGGCAAGCACATCTTTCATTTCCATGGAAGAATTGGTAGAAGTGATGAAGGTGATAACTAGATCATACTCAAAAGGAATTCCCTATAACAAATGTAAAATGAAATCATCTTTGTTAATTACAGCACTTGCCATTGCTAAATTATCATATATTTCTTTCATTTTATTAAAATAAGCAGTGATTGTTAAGACTCTTTTTCTGGTGGTCTGAAGTTGAGACTTCAATTGCATCACATGAGCCCTGGATTAAGTGTTGAGAAACTGAGTCACCAACATCCATAACTGAGCAGAGGTTTGAGCATCAGTCAATTGAGTTTGTAGCTCTAGAGTAATTGAAAATCTTATCCATCCTAAGAGTGCCTGGTCGATATGCTTCTATAACAAATAATTTGGATTTGGCAGCAACATGGATAAACCATCACTGGATGGGTCATCACTGGAGGAAACCGTGCTTTGAATGAATTGATGCGACTCAACTATATTGTCATTAATGAAATTTTGAAGATTTCCTCCAATAATTGCTGGAAGAATTTGAGACTTCCAAATAATATAGTTATCTGAAGAGAGCTTAAATTGAAACGTATAGGTGGGCAAAGAGACTTCGTCAAGACTTAGGATGACAATATTTTTAGTGGATGGAATAATCGACATTTTGACACAGAAAAGAATAAGACACTTGGAGAAAGAAGAAAATAAAAAGAAAGAAAAACTAAATAAATGAGTCTATGGCTCTGATACCATAATAGACCTCAAGAAATATAAGGAATTGTGTGGGAAAATAAATGCACAGGCATAAGAAGTCTAGGATTTTCCTATATATACCTTTTAATGCCTCCTTTTAGGGAGGAGCAAAGAGGCAGCCATCATATATTTGTATTTTTCTTCTGAATTTTTGACTTGATTGTCAGAGGGCCATCTTTGATAGTAAAAGCAGATGCATGATTAACCAACGGAGCAGAATTTTGCATCAACAGTTTGGAGCTCCAGATAAAGGGGCAATTGAAGCGCTTTTCATTTTCTATGATCGATGCATCCAATCTCACTATGGATTGTGGTCAAACTCATGAACCATCATGCATCAGCGAGGCAGCTTGAATTCTTCCAGATCTGGATCGTATGGGAAAGTGGGCGAAGCCCTAAGGATTTTCCTTCGATGATGTCGATCTTCTGTTCAATCACAACGATTTCAGGCGAGACTTTTATTTGCACCGCTGCTCCGGGTGGCCCTGAAGCACCAAATTACCGCTCACCGTCATTCACACTCGATCCACTCCAAATGAAATTTCTATAGAGGAGCAGTGCACACAAATTCGACACCCAATTTACAAAGCTAAGTTTTCTTTCTCTCTAAGAATTGGAATTGTTAGAAAAAAGTCTTGTCTCTTTGGTTAATTCTCTGGTCTTTTTTCAATTTGAACAGTGTTTTCTTATCAACTCTATATAGTTTTTACTCATTTTAAATCCAATGGAAAATAAATTAGCAGCTTAGTTTTGAATTTTGAAATTTTTGACAGAAATTGTTATTTAGAATTCACATACCATTTGCTTTGGGGTTTGTTGATTGAATTTGCTTATATATATATATGCACATATTTATATACTGTTTGGACCATATATTAATTTCTTCAAATTAATATTTAACTTATTCAAATATTATTATGGAATAACCTTGTGCCACATTGTTTGGAGATGAAAATGCAATGGAAATGAAAAAGTATAAATGTTTGGTTTGGAAAAATAAATTTGACATCAGTCCCACCTCGGAAGTGCAAGGAGTTGGTGAGCCACATTCTCCTATATAAATAAAGGCTTCACGAAACTTTGAAAAATCCAGTGCATCAACACACAAATACAACATAGACTACTTAGTTTATTCTCATTAGAATTTACTTCGAGTAGTCAAGTGTTCTTAGTGTGTTTTGGTTGAAAATTTTATTAAAAACTCCTTTGATCTTAAAGGCATTTGTGACCTTATAATTATTTTGTTCTGAACAATTAATATAATGGATTGGTTAAGTTTGATTTAATTGGCGCACACTTTATTTTTTTTGGACTATTATAGGTTCAAAATGGCATGCTCGCTCACTAGAGATGACTGATTGTTTTGATTTTATCCCAACATATATTTTGGCATGCCCAGTGGGACTTATTATTTTTCAACTGAGGAAATGGTGCAAACTCATTCAAAGAACCAGGAATCCAACACCTATAGGGACATTAGCAGTTGAAACGTGTCGGTTGAGGGTGGAAATGAAAGGGAAGCTAGCAAGACTCCAGACACAACAGAGATGTGTACTCAGGATTCGATCTGTGAACTATCCCAAGAGCTTAGGAAGAATTATCAGAAGATGGAAACAGTCTAGGAGACCCAGCAGCAAATGTTGCAAGGAATCATGGAATTGCTGAGCCAATAGGTATAGACGACCCAAGCTATGTCGAATGGCGAAAGGTCGACCAACGGCCAGGAGGAACAACAGGTGTAGACCTACCAGGCCTTACCCAATGGCAACACGCTAAAGACTAAGGCATCGGCCTTTCTGGGTGGTTCTAATCGAAATGATGTAAGGATTATGCTTGAACGACAAGTCCAACCTTACATTCCCTCCCTGGCTAAGAACAATGTTCTTGCAGGGGGGCATGCTGATAACCTAGGCCAGAACTTGAAGGATGGTCAGGAAGAACAGATGGTGCAGGATTTCCAGGCTGTACCCAACATACATGGAGGGAGAGCAAATGTTTTGACATATGGTAACCTGCCAGCTCGGAACCAGATTCATGGCGAAGGGCATGCGGAGCACTTTGGATAGAACTATAGGAATGGACACTATGATGCTCATGCTTATGAAGCGGACTTCCACACCCCAGGGCGGAGGAATGGACCCAACTGGATGAACCACAGCCAAGGCATAGATTGGGAGGCCGTTGAGACCATCATCCAAGAGATGATGGGTCCTGCCTTCAGAAGAATTAGACATCCATTTTATAGAAGGTCGTAACCCAATGTTGTCGACTAAATTGAATTTCCCAGGGAATTCAGGTTTCCTGACTTCACTCTTTTTTTTGGGGAAGATAGACAATCAATCATGGAAGACATAGGTCGCTTCACCATCTAGTGCGGAAAAGCAGTGGCCAATGGTTTTCTAAAGCTGCGACTGTTTGCTAATTCTTTGAAGGTCTAGCTTTCACTTGGTACATCAACTTGCAGCCAAATGCGATCCATAGCTGGCAAGAATTGGAGCAGAAGTTCCATAAAAAATTCTATAGGATTGAGCCTAAGATCTCCATGGCTGACTTATCATGCCTACGACAAATGGATGGAGAGTCGGTGCAGTTATTTATAACCTGATTCAAAAAGGCAAGGATCATATGTCACCTAGACATACCATAAAGGGAGTTCGTCAAGTTAGCACAAGGCGGATTGAGCTACAACTTTGAAAAAAGTTTGAGGGGACAAAGTTCCATGACTTGTTCTAGTTGGTCTCTCGAGCCATTCAGTATGAAGGCACTTTAAGGGAGTAGTACCAAAAGAAAAAATCGTCCAGAGGGTCATACTATAAGGACCCAATTATTGAAATTCACTTGGTGGAAGTTGAGGATCAAGAAAGCGTAGATAGAACAATTGAAGTGGATGCGGTAGAGGTAGTAGCCACACATCCATATGTTTGCAAAGCTCTTGTCAGACCAATAAAAAGCCAGAAAGTTCCATAGCTAGTAATGAACACGAGGAAGAATCGTGTCGAACCAGAAAAGGTCTACATTTTTTACATCTTTGAAACTGACCAGATCGTTGACCATCTGCTGGCCGACAAGGTAATTAAATTACCTGATGGCCATATTTTACCTACAACGAAAGAGATGAAGAAGAAGCCATACTACAAATGGCATGTGATGTGGTCGCATCAGACTATCAACTACATGGTCTTCAGAAATGCTATCCAGACAATGATTGATAAGGGGGCATTAAAGTTCCCAGAGAAAGGCAATGAGATAATGGAAATGGAAAACAATCTTTTAACGTGGGCCGAAGTAAGCATGGTTTCATCGAACATCCCAGACTTGACGAGACCTAGGATCAAGGTGGACTTGGGACAGACATCGGGCGGACAAATATGGAAGTAGGACGTCAAGCTTGGAGAGGAGTATTCCGCCCAAAAGGCTGAATCACTCCATAAGTTGCTCAGTACTCGATGCAGACACGAGGCCAAAAAAAAAGGAAGTAGGCATCCTGCAAGAAGTCATAACATGGAAGAAGGACGTCAAACTTGGAGAGGAGTATTCCGCCCAAAAGGCTGAATCACTCCATAAGTTACTCAGTACCCGATGCAGACATGAGGCCAAAAAGGAAGGAAGTAGGCATCCTGCAAGAAGTCATAACATGTTGAAGCCACCGATGGAAAGACTAAGCAAAAAATTAGTGTTCCAGAGCTTAGGCCCGAAGAGGCAAGACAGACGTGGAGAATGGAACGGTCAACGCCAAGGGGATCAAGCCGAGCAGAGTATCCATGTCACTTTTTATAGGGACCGCATGGCAAGATTAGTTTGGCAGAAGATTGAGAAGCCAAAAACTTTCAAGCTACCTACTTTGGAGGTAGATCGTTGGTGTCGTGCAAGATATAAATTCTATCACTCGTTTACCAAGACTCAGAAAAAGCAGATGCAGCGCCAGTATGCCAAAAGTCAGACAATAATAGTAGCTCCATCAGAGAAGAAAAAATGATGGTATCATGTCAAATGAGTTCTCGACAACCTAGATGGAAGACGTGAGATTTCAGCTCTATCCAAGGAAGTCGACATCTTATCAGAAGCTCCGCGAAGGAAGAAACCTATAAGAAGATGGATGAGAAGGCAAAGTATAGAAATTCAGTCGTGCTTGAAGGCCATGAATAATAATCCGGTGGAAGAAGACCTAGTTGGTTCGTCAGTAGTCAAGTCATCAATGATCAAATTTGAAACCATAGAGGAAGTGATGGTCTACACAGTCGCTGTCTTTCCTTCGTCAATTCAGATCCAGTTTCAGTTGGCATCATAGAATAAGAACTTCATCCAACGAAAGCCATGATCCAAAGGAAGTTCAGGCGAAGTGTAATAAGTTAGATCAGATGATTCTGGAGGATATGATACTGGGGGGCAATGCCCTGCAAATGTAACATCAACAAGTCAGAAAAATTAGGCCGAAATCTACACGGTCATTTATTGCAATTTTAGCTGGCATTTCAGGCCGCTTTCAAAGCCATGTCAAAGAACTCAACTGAATGCCAAAATCCATGACCAATATGTTCAAACCGATGTAATATGTAAATATAGCAGAAAGTAAGTAGGTCGAAAGACCGCTTGTCCACTAACCGACAAAGGATTGCCATGTCGGGGTGATCGAATATAAAGTTGAATTCATTGCCTTCAAAAATTGACTAGATGTAGTTGAGTCATGACTGCAATGTAAGAAGCCGTAGTAGGCAAAGAAAATCCAAAAAGAATATTCGACATCAACAAATACGGCACCGAGACAGTCCACATCGTCAGAAATGATGAAATATGTCAAGGGACATAGACAAAGACATGCCAAATATATCCATAGACCCATAGTTGAGCCGCGGAAGAGCAAGCCATACTCCAAAGATGTACCATCGGCAAGATCCTCAATTGGGTGAATAAAATTCTTTGTCACCTGCATAATAATTAAAAAATATATATTTCAATGGCATCCAAGCCCGTACGCGTCTTTAGCCCATACGCGTCCAAGTCCAGCTCGCATTTCCAAGCCCGAGCTGCTCGTCCAATGCCAAGCCTGTGCATCCAAATCCAACCCGTGCACATTCAGAGTGTGATCCACAGCTACCTGAAGCCTCTATCATCCAGCCAAGCCCAAATTACCGCACCCAAGGCATGCGAGCCGCATCTCCACCAAGCCAGATCCAAGCCCATTCATGCGTTCTGCATACAGTAGCATGCAGGTCTGTCCACGACCTGCGTCTAGCTTCATCCAAGTCCAGGCACGCGTCCACGTTCGGCGCATCCAAGCCCACTGCTTCCATCCGCGATAACCCAATCCAAATCTAGCCCAATCTTGCTTTCCAGCCCGCATAAGCCCATGTCCGAACCCAACTCAGAGAAGCTGAGTCTAATCCATCGAGTCCAATAAACTGTAAATTCTATTAATTTTATTTTGAACATCAATTTTATTATTAGTCCAATAAAATTTCATTTTCTCTTTCTATTAACTGTAAATTCTCAAGTCTTTAGCAATTTAACAAAGAATGGTTGAACATTACACCCTTGCTCGGCTCCAAAATAGAGCATTACACCATGTGTCATGATGACTAACGCATAAAGCCACCCACAAGACCGACAACTTTTAACAGCACAATGATTTTCTTCCGAGAGCCAAATTGAGTACTCATGAGGAAGATAAGTATATTTCTTATATTTTGTTGTTTACATTTTTAAATGCATGGTCATGCTAGACAAAATATAAAGATCTGCACGAGTGCATTCGGGTATTATATTATAAATCTACATAAATATATGCTAGTATTGCACTTTTATATTTGCATAAAATCTTTATGCAGGTTTTAGCATATCAATCTTCTATACAATGAAGCTACTCTCAACTTTAAAGACAATAGTCCACGCTCGGACTGACGAATGAGATAAAAGTTTCGCCCACTTCATGGGCTTGGATCATCACAAAAAAAATTTCCACCCCACTTTATTGGTTCTAACAGGAAATTTTCGCCCCATTTTATTAGGTCCACTTTGAAATTTTTCACCCCATTTCATGGGCTCTGAATAGAAATTTCAGACTCAAACAATTGAGTCCAATTGTGGTTTTGTTGAAACCTTAAAAGATTCGAAAATGATATCTCCCAAACTATCGGGAATAAGTGCTCTTTCAACCTTCACTCAATGCATGGAGCTAGGTCAAAACCCAAACAATCGGGTACTGTCATGATTTAGCCTAACCAAGTTAGGATACAATTTTCTCAAACTATCGGGAATACTTTATTTGACCCAATCCTTTGGGTCTGACATCCCTAACTACTGGGAATAATATTTCTGACCCCAAACTACTGGGTCCAAATTCCAAAGCTTGAAAGTCAATAAATCATTTAGGAATAATTTCTTTGTCGCATCAACATATTTTCTACTTTACAATCTGTTCATACAATTTGGAAAGTGGGGGGCTAACTGTGTGGGGAAATAAATGCACAGGCATAAGAAGGCTAGGGTTTCCCTATATAAACCTTCTTATGCCTCCCTTTAGGGAGGGGCAAAGAGGAAGCCGTCATATATTTCTATTTTTCTTCTGAATCTCTAACTTGATCGTCAGAAGGCCTATGCCAGTGACAAACCGGTGCCGGCTAAGGCCTCTAGTGGTGTTTTGTGTCTTGCAAGGCGATAAAATCTTTGATGGTGAAGGCGGATGCACGATTGACTGTTATTGCAGAATTTTGCATCAACATGAATTAATGAAAAAGACCGTGTCTTATTTGCTCTTGAAACAAGTATATATACAAGATTGATTGACAACATGAAACCTAGATAATAACAAAACAAAACTCATCTAATCTTAACAAATACAAAATCTAGATAGAGACATATCTAGTTTAACAACTTATACAGATTTACATAAATATTAATTTAATTCCTAACATAGAACAACAAGATTCATCGATGTATTCTTTCTCAGTAGTATGCTGAAAAATAAAAAAGTGCAAATCAAAGGAAATTAAAGATGGCACAAAAACTGATGAAATGGATGCCAAAAAAAGTGGCAAGAAAGTTCCTGCAAAGAAAAGTAAATTATCTACAAAGCGACGCCTTATTTTAGATCTACAAGATTCTGATAAGGATCCAGCAAATGATGCCTTATTAATGACATAGCAGCCTTCTAAAGATGAATATGCAATATTTTTTTTAAAATGGATAGACCTATAATATGGGTAAATATTTTGTCTTAGTTGTTAGTTACTTCATTGCAAATTAATTAGATATATATATATATAAGCATTTTGGACTCATCTTATTGCTTCTCTATTAGTTTTTGCGATGAGTGTCCTCTCCTTTGTTCTTAATTTTATCTTCCCAGTGTTATTATTTGGCCTATGCTTTGAATAGACTTTTTATTGTTTTTTTCTTAATTTTATCCAGTGTTGTAATTTGGCCTATGTTTTGTATAGACTTTTTATTGTTTGGTATTGAAATGCATGTTTTGTTTATCTTATTAATCTATGTGTCAATTAGTTAACTGTAAATAATAATGAGTGAGGTATATTAATGACACAGCAGTATTCCAAAGATAATCCTGCAAGTTTGACAAACAAATCTTGTAAGGTGAAAGTTAATATTAAGAAAGAGAAAAAAATGATCCTCAAACGTATTTATCTTTTTGAAAAATAGATAAGCCTATAATATGGGTAAATATTTTGTCTTATTTGTCAGGTGTTTCATTGTAAATTAAAATAGACATATATAAGCATTTTGGGTTCATGCTATTGTTCTCTATTAGTTTTTGTAATGAGTGTGCTTTGTTCTTAATTTTTTGTTCCCAGTGTTGCAATTTTCCCTTTGTTTTGAATATAAAAATAGACTTTTTCTTTACTGAAATATTTTGCTTTATTTTATAAATCTATATATGATGTCGAAATTAGTTGATTGTGAGTTATAACAGTACGTACATGATCTAGTTAGGTTTTTTTCTAAAAAGAATATCAGCTTTGTTAGATACAAGTAGAAGCATTGATAATATGTAGACATGCCGAGACTAAATGTACTTCCATAAGTTTATTTACGATAGCATTTAAAGTGAGAAAAGCAAGTCAAAAGTTTCCAAGATAAGCTACAATGTTATTGTAACCTTATTCAGTGGAAATCCTAACAAATATTTATTCTACCGAAACGATCTAAATCTTTCCAATTATCATATATGCAAAGATTTTGCACTTAATCATCAGAGCATTTTCAATGGAATGTAGAATGCTAAAATTAACATACTGCATAAGCATATATAGACATTGTTTTGAAAAAAATGCCCTCAAATAATAATGTTTATAATGAATGTCGGACTGACGTGACTTTGACATTGCCAAAGTGAATGTTTACTTCTAAAGGCTCTGTCATACACTGTCAAGTTTCCAAAACAATAAAATTTTCTTTAAAAATCTAATTTATTCAAACACTAAAAATATTTAATAAAATATATAATTAATTAATAACCATAAATAACATTTGTGCATATTACCATTGAAGAATAATTTTTGAATTGAATGTGCATTTATGCTATATAAATTTAAACAATATCTATTTTTATACTACATATAAAGCAATCCACATTTTTTATTGGAGATGCTCTTATGGAAAGCTGAAAATCGTTCAATAAGGAATGGTAGGTCATTATTGCATAAGATATTTTTCATCAATGTATAATTATACATATTTTATTTTTCTGACAATAATGATGAATACTATTATTTCTTAACAAGTTTAGTGTTAATAAGCATGATGTTTTTTTTAGCTAAACACAATTTATATTTTTAGACTTTGGTCTTTCTTATATGCTATTAAGTGTGTTTTTATTTTCTATAGATACATGTTATTTAGCAACATGACTAATCGATGAGATATAGGCTTGGTTAATATTGCGACAATACACACTATTCTAAAAGATACAATGTATTTTTCCCAACTAAATTTACTACAAGCAATTGTAAATACTATATCAGGTCCTGCAGACATGATTGAAGGCTCCGGAAGAGCAAACATTACTTTGCCTAATGGTATAAAAATTCTCCCTAGTAAATCCTTATTTTCTTCAAAATCAAAAATTAATTTATTGAGTTTTAAAGATATACATCGTAATGAATATCATCTTGAGACAATGAATGAGAACAATAATGAGTATCTATGCATTACATCAACAATATCAGGAAAAAAATATATACTAGAGAGATTGCAAATGTTCTATTCGGGATTATATTATACATACATCAATGTAATTGAATTACATGACATAAAAAACTAGAAGTTTATTGATATGAAGACATTCATGATTTGGCATGACCGATTAGGTCATCCAGGGTCAACAATGATGCATAGAGTCATACAAAATTTTTATGTACATTCATTGAGAGATCAGAAGATCTTTCAATCAAACGAGTTTTCTTGTGCTGCTTCTTCTATGGGAAAATTGGTCTTTAGACCATCACCAGCCAAAATTGAATTAGAATCTTCAAAATTTATTGAAAGAATACAAGGGGATATATGTGGTCCCATTCACCCATCATGTGGACCATTTCAATATTTTATGGTTTTAATAGATGCACCTAGAAGATGGTCACACGTGTCTCTTTTGTCATATAGTAATATGGCTTTTGCCAATTTTCTTGCCCAGATAATAAGGTTACGAGCACAATTTCTTGACTACACAATCAAAACAGTACATTTTCACAATGCTAGTGAATATACATCCCTAGTGACAAGACCCGATCCGCCTAGATCCTGCTTGCATGACTTAATATTTCTATTAAGCCATTAAGTAGTCAAGTAACTCTACCAGGAATTATTAAATAAGGACGAATCGATCAAAATCGGAAAAATTCTATAGTGCCATAAATTTAATTAAAAATTTCAGCAGCAATTTATATATTTTTGGAACATTCCCCAAATACATAAATTGTACAAATCCTGCAACAAAACACATTCATATATATAATCCAATTTACCAGCATCATTTCCACACAGTAACCAAACTCAGTAAATAATTTCAACATTCAAATAAATACATCAATTATATATTCGTAGCTGGACTCAGCTTAAAAATTGAGCTTCCTACATACCTTTATTAATAGGAATCAAGCTATCTATAGTTCTTAACTGGTTTTTAATGATATTCCGAGGAGCGGCATACTCAAGCCATGACCATATCTCAACATCCTCCTTAAACTTTCCACCATAACAAATCAACAACTAAATCAATAATTATAAGGATATGCTTTCATTACCAAAGCTAAGTTCATTAGCCTTCCAAGTATAAAAACAAGAGAATGTATATATGAATATTTATACAACAATTAGAATTATTACGACTTTCGCGTAATATTAAAATACATATTTCCATAAATAAACTTTAACTATCCCAATGAAGCTTTTAAATTAATTTCGCTTACCACTGAAAAGTTAAAATATGCTCATATCCTCTAGTAAGGGAAGTTCAATCATCAACCAAAATACCCTACAGGCTCAAAAGCATTATTAATCCAACTTCTATATGTAACACCCCGTCCCAGGGAAAATATTGAAAATTTCTCAAAGTGGACCGAGTTGACCAAGTTTGACCAAGGAAGGGCTCAGGGTTGACTTTTTGTGTGAGCGTGCTATGGTTTTGACTGTGGTACCGTTACGTAGAGCTAGTCAATATGAGTTCGTAAACTAGCAGCACGCTCGATTCCGAGTTAAAACCGAGAAGTTATGGTCGAAAGAGTACAAAGGGTAATTTGGTAATTTTTGCTAGGGGTGGGAATTGACAAAAATGCCCTCAGCTTTTTTTTTTAAAATTGGTTAGAAGAGTCTGGAAGGAGGACACGCGCTCACCCCCCCTGGTGCCAGCTTGCCCGAGCCATCCACCGTGCCGCCGTCTCCTTCGCAGGCAACGGTAGTTTTCCGGTCAGTTCAGGCCGGAAATTAACCGGAAAAATGGAGCTGCCAACCCTCTCTTCCTTTTGGCACCGAGAACTCGCCGGATTAAAGCCCAGATCGCCGAAAATCAAGCCAAAGCTGGTCAGCTGCAAATTCGCGATTCGCCGGATTCCGGCGGAGTCAGGCCGACCCACTGCCCGGGAAAGGTTCGTCGGGACCTCCTCTTCCTTTCCCCACCCTCGGCTGGCCGTGAAACGCCGTGAGTTCACCGAAAAATGCGGAGAAGCCGGCGGACCCGTCGGTTCTCCGGTCGCCGGATTTCCGCGGTTTCCGGCAACGAAACCGGTCCGGTCCCCTCTTTTGTGCCTCCTGAGTTCGATTATGGCACCCGTTCATCCTAAATCTTAGCCATGCAAGCGGTGCAAATTACGGGTGCTCGGCCGCCACTTTCCGGCCATTTTCCGGCCACCACCGGCGGCGGTTTGACAAGGTAAGTTCTCAGTTGCATCCTATTCTTTACAAGCTTCGTTTTGATATATAACTTACATTTTAATGTCAAGTATTGGAAATTTGTTTAATTTTGAGATAGTTTGAAATGATTGTTGTTGATTTGTTAATCATTTGAAGATGGAACTGTTGATTAGTGTTTGGGAGGTTGCTGATACACTTATAGTTCAGTTTTTGTGATGTCTTAATGACTGAAATATGATGAGTTCAAAGTTTAAATGTGAGTTAATTTATGGTTGAGGGAATTGTCAATTGTAGATAAATGCTTTTGAGTTTTGTCTTGGTTATTTATAGTTATAAATGTATTTGGATTAATTTATGTGGTAAGCACATTAAATTTCGAATATAAATTATATTTGCTTTTGTTTTGAAGCAACGAAATATTTGGGTGTTATATATATATATATATTCACAGTTGAGTTATTAAGGTTAAGTATGCATTTGATGTTTTGAATAGTACTAAGTTGGGAATATATTAGTTGTATTAGTATGAACACAAGAATCGAAATTGGCTTGGAAATGAGATTGTGATTATAATTGGATTCTATATTTATTTGGAATAAATATGGAATTGTTGGTATTGAAATGTATGGAATACATTATATGGTTGTTTTTCTTTCATTTGGTGATTTTGCAATTGAAAGTGATATGAATTTATGAGGCTTGGAATTATGATAAATGATTATCGTGAATATTTGAAATGGTTTAGTACGCCAGGATTGTAGGGTTCGGTTCTGTGATTGGATTTTCGTTGTGGTTTGAAATTAGCTGAATTTGTGAATTGGTTGTATGAAAATAATTGTGAACTGGGTCGGTGAATACTTTCATTGAGTTGTGTATGGGAAATGAATTGCTATGATGAGCTTATATATTATATGTTTATTGTGTATTAATCATTACAAATTGTGTTTGTGTGAATTGTAAATGAATTGTTTGTGATTGTCTGTGATATTAATTTTGTTAGTGAATGATGTGTGGAAATTTATATATTGTGTTATTTCTTTGGATTAAATGCTGAATGTGTTTGATTGTAGCATATTTGGTGTAAATATGCTGAAAGAACTACAGGTAGCTTGATCCCTAGCAAAAAGGGTATGTAGGCAGCTCAGTCTTCATACTGAGTCCAGCTGCACCGTACTTAAACAATATATTTGTTTAAGGGTTGAGTTATGTACCAAATTGTGGTTTAATTGTGTGGGAAATGCGTGCTGGTAGAATAAATTGTTGTTTAGAAATGTTTTTCCCTGCAGGTTTGACTTTTAGCATTTTGGGGAGTGTTAGAAAACAGCCGAAATGTTGCCGAAATTTTTAATAGAATTTCCGGCAGTAGAGAAAACCTTTCGGTCTGTTGGTTTTTACTTTTTTTAAAAATTGGTTTAGCGGAATTTCAAGACTGCTTGTGGCTTAGTGGCAACATTAAGTCACGCAGGCAGGATCCTAGCGGGTCGGGTCTTGTCATATATCACAAGAACCAATAATTCTTGAAAACATCAATAAACTAAAACATTTAATAATTTTATTCCCAAATAAAAATCACAACATCAATACCTCACATCACTCTTTGACAAATTCCCCATTTCAAATTAATTTCACAAAATTCATAGCTTTATTCCCAAAAATCATTAAGTCATTATAATACGATTTGGCGGTGAAAACATAATTTAACAATATCACTTAAAATCTCACATCAATCACTAAAACCATAAATGAATTTCTGTAAAACATTTAAAAATCATTTTGTTGAACATATCCTCATAAAATGCCAAGTAGATGGGCCACAACCCATAAAATCGAATGATGGGTTACGACTCATGAATTCAAAAACCAATCTAAAACCATAAATCAATAATCATATGTCACATCTGGTACCACACTCTAGTATCGTGCCGTGTGACCCTCAACGTCTTGATGGCGTCACAGGCAGAGGAGGGGGTATAACTCATCACAACGGACCAGCATTCCAAATACGTCATGGCAGGATCCTTATCATCTCTCTCCTGACACGTGTCCTCAGCAGAGGATGGCATAATATAATAATAGCGCACGTAATAACCAACATATCTCAATCAACATATCGATACTGTGTGGTACTCCTTAAAATCATCTCTAAAATCATCCATTGGATATCATAAATTTCTCAAATCTTTTTATTTAAAATCAATTTTTCAAAATCTTCTATTTTGGAAAAATTTCATGAAAATATTCAAATCTTTCGACTATCTAAAATTTTTCCCAAAAGTTCTTAAATTCCACCAAAACCACAATTTTTCTTTGAAATTACTAGTTCCTACAAAATTACGAAAAATATCCAAAATTTTCATAAATTACCGAATAACTATTTAAAACACAGATTTCATATTTATTCAAAATAAATATGACTTCTATTAAAATCACAAATATAGATAAAAGTCTAGATTCAACGATCCATTTAAATTCACGTGTCATATTTAAATAGCATAATTTAAATGCACAAGAAAAACCAATTGAAATAAATCAAATGCAATTTAAATGTAATAATATATGACTCCAAAATTATTTTGAAATAAATAAGCTCACCATTAAAACATCAAAATATCACTAGTGAAACACTTTCCTTCTTTAATCCACATACACAGTAAAAATAACATAAAATTCTAACTTAATGACTTTCACTCTTGCCAAACAAACTTTCACTCTTGCATTCAGATTAATACAATTAATATAATCCCACTCTAGGTTCCAAACCATAAATTTTAAACAACATCCAACAATTTCAATTAATCTACAGCCAAGATATGAATCATATCATGTTTTCATATTTGTACCCCAACTTAATATTATTATGAACATCAAATCCATCCCCACACTACGATCTATCTATACCTTGAGTGTATATATACATATATATATATGTGTATAACAATCATATTACATTTCTCATGGATAATTCAAATACATGAGGAATTTAAATCAACAAACCATAATTGCCCTAAATTTATGAATTTCAATATTGAAATTTGCTACTAACAATCATTAGTAACTTAATTGTTTCAAGAATGATCACAAATATTATGCAATGACATTCAAATGTTCACAAATATCCAAATCTAGCTCAAAATTAAGTAAATTTCAAATACCAAACAATAATATGCAAATTGTATATCAAGATGAAGCTTGAGAAAAGAATAATACAATGGTCAACTCAATTTATCCAATTTCTACAGATGGTAGCTGAAAAATGGCCCGAAACTCATGAGCAAAATGCCTTCCTCATTCCACTCAAACCAGGGGAAATTATGCCAAATTGACGATGAAATTGGGTTCCTAGGGACCAAATTAGTAGGAAATGACTTAAACCATCGCCGGAAACTCACCAAAAACCAGTGAACGAAGGCAGAGAACACTTACAAGATTTTTCATGTTTTCTAGTGATCTGGGCTGTTCCACGAGCTGTCACTGGCATGGTTGGGTAGAGGAGATTGCCGCTTTTGATTCTCGGGTAGTCGCTGGCCGGATCCGGTCAGCTATTGGCCATTGCCGGCGGAGGAGGCTGAGGCGCGGGGTGGGGGCTCTGCACGCAAAGGACTGTCGGGGGGGGGGTGTGCTGGAGGTAGGAGGTAAGGGTAATTTTGTATTTTCTCATTCTTTTAATTATAGCATTTGCAAAATGCCCCTCACACCGTTTTAAGCATAACTTCACAGTCTTAGCTCAGAATCGAGTGTACTACTAGTCTACGAACTCATATCAATGAGCTCTACATAACGGTACACCATGGTCAAAGCCAAAATCTAACTTCCATAAAGTCAAAGATGGGACCCACACTTGGTCAGCTGGTCAAACTTGATCAAATTTGAGAATTTTTACTATTTTCTCAGGACGAGATTTTACACCAAGCCTTTAATGACCATTGTACATCATCTAGAATTTTAGTTGAACATTCTGTCACACAAAATGGTCTAGCTAAATCATTTATCAAATGCCTCCAATTAATCGCTAGACCATTATTGATGAGAACAAAGTTTCCTAATTCTGCATGGGGACATGCAATTTTACATGTAGCAGCACTAATATGCATCATACTAATATCTTACCATAAATACTCTTCGTTACAATTGGTTTTTGGAAAAGAGCCAAATATTTCCCATCTTTGTAGATTTAGTTGTTTCACATATATTTCTATTGCTCCACTACAGCGCACCAAGATGTGCCCACAAAGATGGAATGGTATATACATTGGTTATGAATCTCCGTCCATTATAAAATATCTTGAACCCCTTGCGGGTGATATTTTTACTGCTTGATTTGTTGATTGTCATTTTGATAAAACAATTTTCTCAACATTAGGGGGAGAAAAGAAAGAGCTAGAATATGAGATCACTTGAAATGTATCATCTTTATCTTCTTATAATCCTCGTACAAATCAATGTAAACCGGAAGTTCAAAAAAAATATACATTAACAAAGATTAGCTAATCAATTACCAGATGCATTCACTGATACAAAAAAGGTGACTAGATCACATATACCAGCTACAAATGATCCTGCAAGGATTGATATTCCTATTGAACAAGTCACATATGAGTTTACGATACGCATGAAGCAGGGCAGACCTATCGGTTCCAAAGATAAAGCCCCTAGAAAAAGAAATGGAGCTAATACACTTGATAACATAATAGAGGAGGTTCAAGCCCCAGAAGATGCCCAATATATTATTAAATGAAAAATCTGTAGAAAAATATCAAGTACCTAAAAATATTGAAGACATTGAGATCTCATTAAATTATATTTCTACTGGAGAATTATAGAACTGTAATAACACAATCATCAATGATATATTTTCTTATTCTATGGCTTTTGAAATTATGAAAGAAAATGAGGATCAAGAACAGAAAATCAGTTGAGGAGTGCAGATCAAGAACTGATGGGCAAAAATGGAAAGATGTAATTCAAGCAGAACTCAATTCGCTTACTAAACGTAAAATTTTTGGACCTGTAATTCAAACACCTAAAGATCTTAAACGTGTAGGGTACAAATAGGTTTTTTTGTGTAAGCGAAATAAGAAAAATGAAATTGTAAGATATAAAGCTAGACTTGTGGCACAAGGTTTCTCATAAAGACCTAGTATTGATTATGAGGAGACATATTATCCTATGGTGGATTCAATAACATTCATATATTTGATTAGTCTAGCAGCATCTGAAAGGCTGGATATGCATCTCATGGACATTGTAACTGCATATTTATATGGATCACTTGATAGTGACATGTTCATGAATATCCCTGAAGGATTTAAAATGCCTGAATCAAAATCCCGGAAGATACATTTTATCAATTAACAAAGATCTTTTTATGATTTGAAATAGTCTGGGTATATGTGGTATAATCGCCTCAGTAAATATCTCTTAAAAGAAAGTTATATGAATGATCCCATTTGTCCATGTGTTTTCATTAAGAAGTCAGAATCCATATTCCTTATTATTAATGTTTATGTAGATGATTTAAATGTTATTGGAAGTCTTGATGAACTTCTAAAAGCAATGACTTACTTAATGAAAGAATTTGAGATGAAAAATCTTGAGAGGACAAAATTTTGTCTCGGTTTGCAGATCGAGCATTTATCAGAAATGATATTCATCCACCAGCCAACTTATACAGAAAATAGTATTAAATGATTTAACATGGATAAATCTTATTCGTTGAGCAAGCCAATGGTTGTTAGGTCACTTGATGTGATAAAATATCTTTTTCAACCACGAGAAGATAATGAACAAATGTTAGGTCCTGAAATACCATATTTAATTTCTATAGGAGCCTTAATGTACCTTGCAAATAATACTCAACCTAATATGTCTTTTTCTGTTAATTTATTAGCAAGATATAGTTCATCCCCTACACGACGACATTATAGTGGTATCAAATAAATTTTTTGTTATCTTCAGAGAACAGTTGATATGGGACTATTTTATCCCAAAGAATAAAAAACAGAGCTTATTGGTTTTGCAGATGTAGGATATTTGTATGATCCGCATTAAGTTCATTCTCAAACTAGATATCTATTTTTAAGTAATGATACGGCAATCTCATGGCGTTCAACAAAGCAAACATCAATGGCAACTTCTTCAAATAATGCAGAACTCATAGCACTCAATGAAGCAAGCAGAGAATGTGTATGGTTAAGATCTATAATTCAACATATAAGAGGAACATGAGGATTATCCACAGCCAACAATACTATATGAGGATAACAATCCATGCACTACTCAAGTCAAATGAAGCTATATTAAAAGTGACAGAACTAAATATTTTTCCCATAAACTTTTCTTTTCTCATGAACGTATTACATGTAAAACCATTGATATTCATTATGTTCGTTCTAGTGACAATCCTGCAGATTTATTCACAAAGGCACTTCCGACATTGACATTTAGGAAGTTTGTACATAAAATAGGAATGCGTCACTTACAAGATTTGAAGAAAAGTAACGAGTTTCACTTCAAATTGTGTTATAGATCAACAAAGAAAAGTAAGGGAAAAAAAAAAGGGAGGAAGAGAAAGAAAAAATATAAGAGAAACTTCTGAAAAAGCATATATAAGAAATATCTAACATTAAAAATGAAAATGTTTTGAAAAGCATTAAAATAAAATCAGAAACTTTTACAATAATATATATTCAAAATTAAAGGTTATGATTTAAATTTTTCGTTGTCGATGAATAGCCTAGATTGGACAGGCTTTTGTTTAGTAATTAATGGCATTCTTGAGTAAAACTTTTTAAAAGAAGTATGTGTGAAACCCCTTTTCATGTATGATATGTGGCATATATATTTTTGAAAGTAAAAAAAGAAACCGGATATAACTGGTTGTAAAAGGGAAAAAAATAGGGGAAAGATGTGAGTGGACAGGGAGGAAATGGAATGCATGGCTAGAAAGTTGCCACGTATTCAATTAAATATTACATTTTATGGAAAAAAAAATTACTAAGTATGGAACAAAGTTATATATTTTGGACAAGTATTACATAGTAAGACAAAATTACCAAAATTACCTAATAAATATTACTAAGTATGAAACAAAGTTAAGTATTTTGGACAAATATTACACAGTAAAACAAAATTACCAAAATTACGGAATATGAAAAAATATTACTAAGTATGGAAAAAAGTTACGTATTTTGAATAAATATTACACAGTAAGACAAAATTACCGAATATGGAAAAATATTACTAAGTATGGAACAAAATTACATATTTTTGACAAATATTACACAATAAAACAAAATTGTGGAACAAAGTTACGGTAAATATAACATGGCTAAATTATTGTAGTGTGCATAATTTTTGTATCAGTAAAATCACGACTTTGGGCCTCAAGATAGGCCCACCGTGGATTTGAGATCCAAGGCATTCTGTTCTAAAGTTGCTGGACTATACCTTTGAAATATCATATATCTGATCCAATTGCACTACGTATCCATTAATTTGGCCCTCATTATCTATGTTTTGACTATTGTTGCTTGAACATCTTTTAAGGTTCAAGGCAATATATTGTGGCATTCCACTTTTTCAAATATTGAAGAAAATTTATAATAATATGAAATAGTATTTACTTTAGCCTATAAAGCCTAACTTGCTTGAAATATTGTTTTTTAGAATAGTTCATAAAGCCATCATCTAATTCATCAGAAAATAAATTTGGCTCATAATAGATGTCATCTTCATTAATGCATTACATTACTAGCTAATGTTTTTGTTTCTTGGTACCCTAGCTAATATTTTTGTAAGGATTGTATTCCAACTATTATTTGTGATTTGTTAATATATTTAAAAAGGTAAAAAAATATGCTATGGAAAACGGTTTGAAACGGATAAATCCAAAAACTCTACTAAATAATTCCCCTTTATTAAAATAAAGTAATTAAAAAATATAGACATTTACATCTAAATTCAAAAACTCTAAATTAAACATAACTCCCTTAGTTTGTTCCGGAATGTTCACATCTATTACTTTTCAGCCATGAGATACCAATTATAGACAATACTATTCATTTCAAACTACTATTACTAATGCCGGACGAAATTAATTGAAAAATTATAATCAATTTTTAAAAAAATCTATACTAATTATTTATAATTAACAGCATATTATTTTCTATTATATGTATTAAAAATATGTATAGTTAAATATATATGCCTCATATATACAATTTAGCTAATGTGAAGCTTTATTTGCACCTATCTAGCATAACCAACTACTAATTTATAGGCCAATCTGTTTTTTGCCTTCTAAAAATTGTTTCATGGTCTTCAAGAAGTTTGTTTTATTATAATTGTTTTTTTTTTGTAATAAAAATACCATTATATATACTTAAAAAAATTATTAGTCTCAAAATGATGACTTACTTGAAGTGGCCTGTAGCTGATTCCTAATACAAAAGTTTTGTCCTTTAAAGAGAATCTATAGGCAATTCCTTTAGGGTTAAACATTAATCTTCAATGTATATTACTTTGCCATTAATCTTTAATCGAATGCATCCAAATAATTTTGCTATGCATTTAACTGGATAATCTTGAATGGATTAGTTTTTAACTTTATTATGTGAAATTGAAAATATTATACTTTCATATAAAGAACTCCATTTTAACTTTAAAATTATATATATACAGAGAATTTTTTTTTTGTGTATATATTTATACTCTTTTTTAATTTATTTATTTTACTCTGCATATTCTACAAATATATTCCATAACCATGTACCCATGAATGAAATAAAAACATTGTACTCACCAATGACACAAAGTGAAATTTCTATGATAAAGCTATGATCAACATTTTAAGGAGCAAATTTATCAACTTAAACTAAGATGGTCTCTATAGACTCTGGTGATCAAATAATAAGTCATCAACTCAGCAACAACGAGACTATCATATTCATCTGCAGCAACACAATATATTTATATCGTACTTAGCAGGAATAATTAAGAACATTAAATTAAAAACTTTAATAATAAGTCTCACTGATAAAAAAAAAATACTCAGCCAACTTAAACTCTAATATTAGATGACAAACTAAGCCACAAGAACCAAATTCAATGTAAAAATCAGCTAAAGAACTATAGTATCGGATGAACCAAGAGAAAAATAAAAAAGAACTGCATTATTGTTTGTTCTTCAATTATATTTAGGTCACTGGTATATGTATTTGTTGGCAAAATGCAGTGAGGAGGACAGATTTTCTCAATTTCACTAAATATTATTTGCTTAAGAGGAATTCTTTCAATTACAGCCTGAAAATGAGGAATGTCAAAATCAAATTACTTTTCTCATCAAAGGTTAATATATAAAAAATATATATGAACTTATAAGATCATTCGATAACAATAAAAGACAAATATCAAGTAGACAACAAACATGAACATAAGAACCCATTTTCCGGCTGAAAATTGACTAGTTTTATCCAAAGAAAACACATAACAAGAATCTAGGAAATTTGGAATTCCAAACTACAATACAGAATTGATATTTGAAAGTCTACCTCTATGACCATATCAACATCTTTAAAGTCTGAGTAGTCTAAAACACCTTTATGCTTTAAGAGGACCTTGTCTGCATTAGCCCAAGGGAGCTTCCCTTTTGAAACCAAGCCTCAAACATTTGCTATCTCAAAAAAAAAAATATATATATATATAAATGAGTAAACCATGATTTCAAGTTTATCTAAGACAGAAAATATTCAAATGTAACTTCCGAATAATTATAGCGAGTGTTCCAAATATTTTGACAAAAACACCACATTATCCCCCTTGTTTATGAATTATTCAGGTTCAGATTTAGGTTTTCCTAACTCCTATTAATTCTTATAAAAATAATAGGAGTTACCACTTATCAGCATATGCTTATATGCAAAAGCACCCAACTATAACTTGATAAATTATTCTACCTGCCTAATGATGAAATATAAGTTCAATTTAAATTAAGCTCTAGGATGTGCAAAATAGTTTACAGAGAAAATATAAATATTTAACATTTGTGCATTATAAAAAGTCCACATTATAAAGGCAACAATGGCTGCGTCAATCTTTATAAATGAACAGCTATTCAAAATGCTAAGGTTCTAGATAAATATAAGTTGGTAATATTAATCAATGAAAAAGTATTGTGTTCTATTCAAAATGCTAAGGATATGACCTCAATGCTCTGCATAAAAAGAAAAAGTATCTATAATTTAAAGATAACAGGTAAATGCCTCAATTCATATTTACAAGATATATGAAGTATGATAGGTCAAGCTTGTCCTTTCTTTAAGCAATATAGCCAAATCTCATTTACTAAGTCTGAATTTTGTTCACCCACAGTGCCAGCCCCTAGTGAGGAAAGCTTTGCCTTAAGATGTACCGACTTATGAGAGCTCCAAGAAGCTTTAAAGCAATCCTGGGTGCTGTTAACATACGAAACTTTATTAATAAAGAAACAGTACAAGAAAAAAAGAAATCATCTTCATATTTCATTCATCATAATAGTTCCAAGTTGTTATCAACTAGCACTACAAGAAATTTGGCATATAGCAACGGCAAGTTTTCGTGACTAAAATCAGTTTTTTCATTGCAAAACACAATCAGTTACAAAAACTTTTCGTCACAATGTCGTGACATTAGGTGTGTCACTAAAGGTCCCTAGCCACGAAAATAAAGTCGTTTCGTAACTAAATTCCAATTTATGCATTTGGGCTACACTTAGTTACGAAACAATTCGTAACTGAAATATGACTTTTGATAGGCTAACATCCAAGTTTAGAGAATTAAGTTTCTGCCATAGTGTGTGAAATTAATTTTCTGCCAGTTTTATAACATAGGTGAAACACCAATATCATATATAAAACGCAAGGTTCCCAATACTACAATAGCTTATACATACCATGTAATTGAAGTATAACCATTATAGAAAGTATAAAGGAAATGATGCAGAAGATTCAGAGAAGTCCAAACTGAAAATATGTTTAGACCTAGAGATGTCAGGATTAGCATCAAACTTGACAATAAAAGTAAAATAAAGCCCAAAGTAAGCTTGATTTTATACTACTTTTTTGGACCTAAAATACAGGCCAGAAAAATATCATACAAGATGTAAAGTTCCTACAATTAGGTTCACCATGTTGCAAGCAAGGATTCAACAACTGTTTTATCTTTCTCCTACAAACATGCAAATATGAACCCACCCCAGTGCTACTAAAATCTTAAATGACACTTTTTAACTTCTTGTAACTTAAATATTTGCAACTAAAAGTAAAGTTCTTACCTTGCTACATACACGCCATGACCTTCTTCAGGTAGAAACCCAAGAGCAAGAACTGCTGGGTAAGGATCCTACATAATACAACCACACCAATTTACTGCACGAGTAATGCCACTCCCATCCCTAACATCTGTTCCCACAAGAAGATTAATTTAACGTCCTTGACAAACCATGAGGATCAAAGTATGAAGAATGTTAGCTCTTTCTCGTAATTGTGGGAAGGGAAAAAAAAAAGAAAAAAATAAGGTATTAATGCCACAAAAACCACATAACATATAGGAATCAAAATTAATACCTTTCTGAACACTCCATCTAAAAAGAGATAACTCATAATAAATAAATATAAATCAAGAAAGTACAAATATATCTTTTTACCTGCCTGGAGATGGTCAAGTTTAGCTTCCCCTCACTATCACATTTGTCTAGTGCTTGGCAAGCATTTTCTATGTCACAGAAGCATGTAACTGGTTCTTTATTAATTTCTAAAACCATGTTTCCCTATTCTAAGAGATTCTCAACTTTTGATTCGTAAAACATGTCGTCTAATTGGATCTTTCTTTACTAGTGCCTATAGAAATAATTAATCAAGTTCGATTAGACAAATAAGCTAAAACCATAGTTTCATGTTAATTCATTTTCCAAGCACTAAAGGAGTGTCATGCAACTATAAATGAGATAAAAAGAGAAACTAAAAAAATGATAAGAATCATAAATGAAAATGATGGAATCAATAAAAATTAATTGTTAACATTGCAAACAGATTTAGTTCCAACATCTGTAAGAAGGTTTTCCATCCAATGAAAGGGAAATTCCTTAATATTAGACAGAGAATATATTAAAAGGTATGATTTCCTTTCAAAAGCATAAATTTCAGAGTGAAGCTTAAAGAAAAATCATAAATTCAAAAGTTCATGCATTCAAATTCATAAGGCCTAAAATTCCACAACATTGATTTTTAAGAAATTTGTTCAGGAGATCTTTCTTTAGTTAAAGAGGACTAAAGGTTGTCCTCTAATATTTTTTTCTTTGCAAAAAGAGTTTCAGGAAAGTAATTTATGCTCCATGTGACTAATTGGAAGTACATCTCACAAGGAGACTTGTTAGTTTTTGTTTTTCATCATTAACTAAATGGGGTTAAAACCATAGTTTCTGTTGGTGTAAAACACAACAAATCAGTTATCTCAAATGTGCGAGCGTGCCACTTCGAACCTATAACAGTCCAAAGAAAAAGTGTGCGCCAATTAATATCAAACTTAATCAAACGATTGTATTAATTATTGATAACAAAATAATTAAATGGTTACAAATGCCTTTCAGATCAAACGACTTTTAATTTAAAATTTTCAACTAAAGCACTTGACTACTCAAAGTAAATTCTAACGTGAATAAACTAAGTAGTCTATGTTTTCTGGTGTGTGTGGATGCGCGAGTCTCCTCTTTAAAGTTGTTAAAGCCTCTATTTATATAGGAGAATATGGCCCACCAACTCTTTGTGCTTCCGATGTGGGATTCCTTCAATTTCAAAGCCATCTATTTATACTTGTGCAAATCCATGTGCTTTTCATCACCAAACAATGTGGGACAATTGCTATATTTCAAGATCAAACCTAAATAAATATTAATTTTCTTAAAAAATTAATATATGGTACAAACATTGTCCCCCTTGCTTTGTAATTTTGTTGTAGATAAAAATTGCAATGTAATGTTTATTCCCCCAGTATTAAGATATCCTTGCTCAGATCTTTTCCACCAATTAAAATTGTAGTCATCCTCATATTCCAAGTTTAAACTCAAATTTAATGGACTGTCCTTTCCCTGTAAGGAAATATAACAATATTACCAATTTCCAAGTTTGAGATTGAGCAGTGTATCTCTTGTTATTCTCCCAATGGTTTCCTTCCATAAATGCTACACATTAAAATTCCAATTTAAAAACAATCCTTGCCACAAATATATATTTAAATATATATATACATATATTTTTTTATAATCTCTCTGTTAGCCCTAAATTCTGAGTAAAATATACATATATATGTATTATTTTACACCCAGCCGCACCTTTAATTCAAATTGTGTATGTATTTTTACTATTGCTCTTTGGTACCATCTACCGCACTATTTCTTTTATCATGACAAAAACGTTGTCTTCTTCCTTGCAATGATTTCCAAGAAAAACAAACTCATATGCTGCAACTTCCTGTTGGAAGTTACTGACTGTCAAATCAGTTGGGACGAGATCATGCTCACTCTTACATAATTTAGCTAACATGGAAACTGGCAAAATATTTACTGCTGCTCCATTGTCAACTAAAACCTTATTTATAGGTACTTCGTCGAAATGAGAGTTGATGTAAAGAGGCTTCAGATATTGCACCATCCTTTCAGTTGGCTTTTCAAACACTATCCGTTGGGAGCTAGAATGACCTGGTTCTTTTGTTGAAGACTTGGAACCTTCTACAATTGTCGCACTGATATCTCCAGTTTCGACGACATCTCCTTCCATCACACTTGCCTGGTTGGGATGAGCTTCAAACGTCAGTGGCAGAATCGTAACCATGTTGATGGTCATCTCATCCATAGCTCCGAATTTAATTGTTAAAGCTTTGTCGGTTAAGGAAACTTCCATGTCTTCAGTTATATCCTCATCCAAGTCTCTCAGACACGAGATCATCTCAGCACTTTGTTTTCTGACCCAAACATTACGCCGCTTTTTTGTCCTTGAAGCTCTGGATGAGGCGACAACTTTCTGAGTTGAAGCTGCAGCCAATTTTTTCAGATTCTCTGGTCTCCCCTCCGTACCACAAATGTGTGACTCCAATTCCTTCAACACATTATCATCCTTGCTATTTTCTGTTTGAGTTATCATTATAGGCCTTTTTCTGATGGCCTTCTCATGAGTCTTTGCTTCCTCAACCGATCTCTTTGCCTCGACATGCTGGCGCTGCATCCGCCTCTTTTGAGTCTTGGTAGGTGGTTGATAAGAACCATGTCCTGCTTGGTACCAACAATCTACCTCTGTAATTGGTGGCCTAAAAGTTCTTGGCTTCTCGACATTTAGGGAAACCAATCTTGTCGGATGGTTTCTAGAAAAAGTGACTTGGAGGTTAGGCTCACATTGCCCCCTTGGTGTTGATCGTTCAGCTTTACTATTCCGTTCTGCAACTTCGGTCCGAGACGTTGGAAAACAGAATTTTGGTTGTGACTTTCCAGTGGTGGCTATGTCATGTCGAGTGTCTGATTCCTTGTCGAATGCTTTATTCCCCATTCCTCAACCTTATGCTTGCACAGAGTACAAAACACCTTAGAAGAAGATTTGGCCTTTTCGGCTGAATACTCTCTTCTAAACTTGACATCTCTCTTCCAAACTCTTCCGGATGATGTTTGTCCAGATCCACCCTAACTCTGGGTTTTGCCAAGTCTGAAATATTGGCCGAAACCATGTTTGCTTCGGCCGATGGGAAAGGATTACTATCCACATCCATTATTTCTTTCCCTTTCTCCGAGAACTTCAGTGTCCCCTTCTCGATCAATGTCTGAATAGTATTCCGGAAGACTACTCAATTGGTAGTCTGATGCGACCACATGCCATGCCATATGCAGTATGGCTTCTTCTTCATCTCTTCCGATGTAGGTAGAATACGGCCGTTAGGTAATTTAATTACCTTGTCGGCCAACAGATGGTCAAAGATCTTGTCAGCTTTGGAGATATCAAAACTATAGACCTTTTTTGGTTCGACCCGATTCTTTCTCGTGTCCATCACCAGTTGTGGAACTTTTTGGCTCCTTAATAGTTTGGAAAGAGCTTTGCAAACATGTGGATGTGTGGCTATCACCTCAGCCGCATCCACTTCAAATGTTCCATCTACGCTTTCTTTGTCTTCAGCCTCCACCAAGCGAATCTCAGTATTTGGGTCCTTGTAGTATGACCCTCTGGACGAGTTCTTCCTCTAGTACTCCTCCTTCAAGATGCCTTCATATCAAATGGCTCGACAGACCAACTCGAACAAGTCATGGAATTCTGTCCCCTCAAACTTTTTTCGAAGCTTGTAGCTTAGTCCACCTTGTGCTAGCTTGACGAACTCCCGTTTCGGTATGTCCAGGTGACATATGATCCTCGCCTTTTTGAATTGAGTTATAAATTACTGTACTGACTCTCCATCCATTTTTTGCAGGCACGATAAGTCAGCCATGGAAATCTCCGGCTCAATCATATAAAACTGCTCGTGGAACATCTGCTCCAATTCTTGCCAGCTATTGATCGAGTTTGGCTGCAAGTTAATGTACCAGGTGAAAGCTGGACCTGTCAAAGAATGAGCAAATAGTCGCAGCTTTAGGAAACCATTGGCCGCTGCTTCTCCGCATTGGATAGTGAAACGGCATATGTGTTCCACGGTGGATTGTCTTTCCTAGCCAGAAAAAAGGGTGAAGTTAGGAAATCTGAATCCCCTAGGAAATTTGATCCGGTTGAAAGCGTTGGGGTACGGCCTCCTATAAAATGGACATCCAGTTCTTCGAAATGCAGGACCCATCATCTCATGGATGATGATCTCAACGATTTCCTGGCCTATGCCTCGGCCGTGGTTCATCCAGTTCGGTCCATTCCTCTGCGCTGGGGCATGTAAGTCTGCTTGATAGGCATGGGCATCATAATGTCCATTCCTATAGTTCTGTCTGAAATGCTCCGTATGTCCCCCGCCATGAACCTGGTTCCGAACCGGCAAGTTTCCATATGTCAGAACATTCGCTCTCCCTCCATCTACGTTGGGTATAGTCTGGAAAGCTTGTGTCAAATGTTCTTCCCAACCATCTCTCACGGTCTGGCCTTGGTTATCAGCATGCCCCTCCGGCAGGAACATTGTTCCTTAGTGGTGGGGAAATTTAAGGTTGGACTTGCCGTTCAGGCAGAAACCTTAGATCGTTTCCACTGGACCCGGCCTGAAAGACCGGTGCCTCAGTCTTTGGCGTGTTGCCGTTGGGTACGGCCTGAAAGGCCTACACCTGTTGTTCCTCTTGGCCATTAGTCGGCCTTGCACCATTCAATGCAGCTTGGGTCATCTGCGTCTGCTGGCGTAGTAGTTCCATGATTCCTTGCAACATTTGCTGCTGGGTCTCCTGGAATGTTTCCATCTTCCGGTGATTCTCCCTCAGCTCTTTCGATAGTTCAAGGATCGAATCCCTGGCGGACATCTCTATCATGTCTGGAGCCTTGCCAGCTTCCCTTTTGATTCCATCGTTATCCGACACGTTGGCTGCTAATGCCGCCGTGGTTATCGAATTCCTGATTCTTGGAACGAGTCTGTACCATTTCCTCAGTCGAAAAAAGTGATCCCACCGAGCGTGCCAAAAGATATGTTGGTGTAAAACACGACAAATCAGTTGTCTCAAGTGTACAAGCGTGCCACTTCGAATCTATAATAGTCCAAAGAAAAAGTAAAGTGTGCGCTAATTAATATCAAACTTAATCAAACAATTTTATTAATTACTGAGAACAAAAAAATTAAAGGGTTACAAATGCCTTTCAGATCAAACGACTTTTAATTTAAAATTTTCAACTAAAACACTTGACTACTCGAAGTAAGTTCTAACGATAATAAACTAAGTAGTATATGTTTTCTGGTGTGTGTGGATGCACGAGTCTCCTCTTCAAAGTTGTTGAAGCCTTTATTTATATAGGAGAATATGGCCCGCCAACTCTTTGTGCTTCCGATGTGGGACTCCTTCAATTTTCAATTTCAAAGCCATCTATTTATACTTGTGCAAATCCATGTGCTTTTCATCTCCAGACAATGTGGGACAATTGCTATTTTTCAATATCAAACCTTAATAAATATTAATTTTCTTAAAAAATTAATATATGGTACAAAGAGTTTCATTAGGTGAAGATGCATGTCTTACCATCTACCTAAATCAAAAGCTTAAGTTATCAGTAGCCCAAGTCATGATAAAAAATAATAATAATAGATGAGTATAGGCAACCAAAAAAAAAATTAAAGAATAAAGACTTGCTTTGTTTCACTTTGAAGACCAAGTCTGCGTGTCTCATCAAATCCTTTGTGGATAAATGTCACCTATGGCAAACATTACAAATTGCTGCATCAAAACATCATTACAAATGGCACACAAAGACCAAGTCTACGTGTCTCATCAAATCCTTTGTGGATATATGACACCTATGGCACACATTAAAAAATGGTGATGCACTAAATCACTTGCTACCAACATTCAAGGCTAATGCTCTGCCAAGCCAATCGATCATAGCGAAACCACTTGAACTGCTTTTTGTCCCAGATGCAACCTAAAATGAAAACAACAGGTAAACTAAATTGAAATCTGGTAAGTGAACAATGCATAATTATACCATATCAGAACCAACAAGTGGTAAAGTCTTTCCTATCTAAGTACTAGACAATAAACATATCATACTTCATGTCCAAAATCCAACGTCTTTAGCTTTACTGCCATTAATAACTAAGCATACGGATCAACCTTTGGGAATTTATAAAAGAAGCTGCATTATCTACTAAATCCTTCTAGATTATTTTACAGTTTACAACAAAAATTATTAAGAAATCATGTTCCTTAACTTCATACATTCACGATTTTATACTTGAAATAATATATGATACCTAGATACGTAGTAGAGAGCTAAAACCATCATGCATCTTCATTGATTACTTTTGTAACCATAGGGATTGCAAACATGCAACAAGTCCAGAGATGACCAATAAAAATCTCCTCTACCAGCAAAAGCACACATCATACAAAGATACAGGTGAGGTTTTGGTCGCAATTCTGGATTTCTGGTATGCTGTATTATTTCCCCAAAGATGCATAAAGCACCTAAACGTAATAAAAATCATTTGCTATAGTTTCTTCAAACACCTTTTCATAATAAATATTTTACAAAGAATATATCTATGAAAATTTTCATTTTTCTATTTACAAAGCATATATATATAGCTACTACATGGATATAGTAGACATTTTTAGAAAGCATATATGGTTGGCTAATCATCATCAAAATAAATGGTTTTCATCTCTAGTACATCTTCATTTCGATTTACTGCCAAGCATATATCCATCAAAACTAAATTAACAAAACTCAACCCCAAGCATTCCAAGAGTCACGACTTCCAATCCCTTTCCTAAATTCTTCAAGCAAACCATAAATCCACTCATTTAAACACCAAATCTAACCATATGTAGCAGCTAATCATAAAAGAAAAGAGTACACTTACACAAAAAGCTTAAGAACTCTCCAAGAACTCATTTCTAAATACTTAAAATTAGAAGGCAATTTATATACCCATGGAAAGCCATGAGATGAATAATATAAAAATGGTTTTGCCTTGACCAATTACTACTGCATTTGGACGAAAAATGACGAGAAAGTTGCGGCTTCAAGTCCTATTTTTCGTACCGATCAAAGAAGGAAGATTCGTGTTAAATGGAGAGTGGAAACATATTTAGAAGGTCCAAAATAGGTGAAAAAGATCACACCCATGAATTGAAACCCGCCGAAATCTGGCGATCTGAGAAAAACACCCTCACTGATTTTCTTGGTTTTTTTGGCGGCAATGGAGGTTTCACGGCATGGTCTTCACCTAGGGAGGTAGCGAAGATCGCGGCTAACATTTTCTCTTGTGATGGGCTGGCCAGATTTTGCCAGAATCAGGCGATTTTTGAAGTGAAATGCGGTGTCTGCACCAGCGGGAGAGAGAGAGAGGTATCGGGGGAAAGGAAGAAAAATGGGGAAGAGTGGTCGGGGGAGAAGGAAGAAGAAATTTTTTTTCTGTTTAATTCCATACATTAAACTTAAATATGCTAACGTTATAGTATTAAGGCAAAGCAATAGATAGATACAAACCAGAAAGCAGCACCTTCACAAGGAAGCTTTAATTCCATACATTTGGGGCATCAGAAAAAAAAAAAATTTTACCCCACCTCAATCCGTAGGAATACATATAATTTCATAAACCACAAAAACTTGGGGAGGTTCCTAGATATTACCATAATTATCAGGACAACTGAGAAATTATAACCTTTTTTTTTTCCTTCAACATTTTCCTAGCTACTCCTAAAGCCCAGAATCACAATTTCTTGAGGGCCTTCAAATCTGCCTATAATATAAGTTTGTTGCGCTTTCAAGTTTGGATTTTTACGCAAAACAATACCAAACTTTTATATAAATAATAATAATAAAGAAAATGTATAAAAATTATATACTAAAGATGGGCAGGCTTGCCACAACGAGCATATGAGACTTCTTAAGTGAAACCTTTTAAAAGAAGCATGGATGGAGACCCCTCTCAATAAACGAGCACAAAGGAAGAACGGGGGAGGGGATTTACTAAAACGGGGCTGGTTAATGCATAATGGGGGCGGATGGAGAGCAGGGGCGGCGGAGGTTTCCAAATTCCTAAAATTATGATTTCGTGTTTAGAGTATAAGAGATTAGGGCAGACATGGGTATAATCGAGATTGCGTAATATTTCAAAGGTAAATTTGGAAATGTACACATTTTTATTTTTTATTTTTCATAAAAATTAACTGGCAAAACTCCTTACCAATTGTTTTCAACAAGGGGTTGATGTCTGGTAACACATAGAGAATTCACTTGAGTTTGATGCGAAGTTTGAAAGGGAAATCAACGCTGCCTTTTATAGTCATTTCAAAACTTACACGTTTAAAAGGACAATTATTAATTCTCATTGAAATTAAAACAAAAAAGATACCAAATTTTTCCATCCAAATGTTTAAATATATAGATATTTTTTTATAGCTAGCTATTTAAATATATAGGTTGAGATAGGTAAGTTTACTACTTAGGAAATTCCTTTATAAAATAAAAGATTTATTGGATATATTTAATTACTTGTCGAGCCGAAGATATACCATCGTCAAATACTCAAAGCTCACAATGAATGTAAACGATAGCTATTGGAATAAACATGTGATATTGATTAACCAATAAAACCAAAAAAAAAAGAAGCTTATTAAAATAAAACGATGAGCTTCATTATAAAAGCAAAATTGTTGTTAAAAGAAAAGTGTGAAAAATATAAACCTATACATATTGATAAGCATTTATGCCCGTTACTCAAAAAACATACTAAATAGCATGGATGATTCGGCGTATATGCTATGCCTACGCCATAAGGCTAGGGTTAGTTTTATGTTGCCGAAGATGCATGCACGATGAGAAGAATCGGATCCGAGTCGAACCTCATGATGTTCTCTTTCTTTCCTGAAAAGTGAGAAATCGAGTCCAAAATTCTTCAAAGCTAGCCCGAACTTCTTCGAGGCGCTTAGCAAATTATGGAATCAACATCTAAATCAAAATCGTCACTACAATATGAGAAAGACGAAATAGCAAATTCTAGATTTTGAGTAACGAACGATCTATAAGAAAAAAGAATGGGAAATCCATTACTCTCCATGGGGATATTGGAAGTGCTATCGAATATATCGTCTCTCAAATTAGCTTCAATAGGGTTTATTGTGCTGTGAATTATCTTATTCTCATTTGTTTTAACGTAGTTTTGCAAATCCATATCCAGGGAAATATGAGGGAAAAAAAATGCAAAATGAATACAAAAACCTAAAGCGACTAACCAAAGAGAAAGATAACAAAGCTGTATGTAAAAGAAGTCAATGGTCTAGATTGATTAATTTTAGAAAGATCAACAACAAAGAAGAAAAGTTAACGAATAATGGGTGTCTTCTATAGTAAATGGTGCGGTGAACGTTAAGGGGAAACTAAGCATTTCAGATTCAATAAAGAAAATAATAAAAAATAAAAATAAAAACACTGAAGGCAAAAAATTTGAAATTTTTATTTGAATTAAATGATTAGTTTAGATAAAAACTAAGCATTTGAACTTTTAGTTCAGAGGGAAAAAAAAATTAAAAAAAAAGTTGTTTGCTCACCTCGTTCCTAGTTACACACATTACAAGATCCAAACATTAACATAGTATCCACAATTATACATCCTTTTTTTTTTAAGTAAACTTGCGCTTCAAATTTGACAACCCAAAAAAAAATAAAAAATCAATGATCGATCCATGATTGTAGCACAATTATGAAAAAAGTTACGCGAACAAAAGAGTGTCAATCCTGTAGGTCAAATGTATATTCAATTTTTTGAAATATCTTCTTTACATTTGAATGCATGATGAGGAAGTCGCATTTTCAATTTGTGAAAGTCGAATAGATTCGTCTCCCTAATTGTCTTCAATAGCCTCTATAGGATTGGAACACTAGATTGTAATTCTGCTATTCAACAATGCTATTTATTGCTCTAACAGCTGCGCTCTCTTGTGATAGCTTCCCGTTAATAGCTCAAACTCTTCACTGGCCCAATTTCTTACAAACTCTAAGTTATCCTCCTTCTTCTACAATAATTGTCCAAGATTTTCTTCAACCAAAATTTTTGACACTATAGCTCATTGCTCTTCTTTCTCAACTCAGTAAGAATAGTTTTATAATCTTTAATTTCCTACACCACTATAAAATAGGGTAAAAAACGTCAGAAAATACCGACGTGTTAAACGTTTAAAATGACGGACCCAAACTGTCGTGCAATCAGGCGTCGTCTATAGTCAAAAACATATACGACAGTTCAAAACCAACGTCTAAAAACTTAAGACGATGGACCAAACTGTCATTTAAAACAATGCCAAAGCCACTTGGATGCCATGGGGTAAACATATAGACGACGGTTTTCAACGAAAAACCGTCGTTTATGTAGCTCATATCAACGACGTTTAATCCCACGTGGCATGTTAAATACGACGGTTTGTAACTAGGAACCGACGTTTATAAATCAATATATAAACGTCGGTTCTCATATAGGCCCGTCCTTTATGTTTATGTTTAATTTTTTTTTCCAGCAGCTTTTATATATTAAATATATTTATTTTTAATAAATTTTAATTAAAAATATGTTAAATCACAAAAAATAACAATTTTAATTACTAAACTCTTCTACATAATTACTAATTAAACCAAAACTCTCATATATATTTTTTCATACAAAATGTGCACAATATATGTACGGGTAGTTCATACATATTATCGGGTTTAACAACTAACTTAACAAAATCAATTCAATATTCAAACAAAATAATGCATTACATGCAATATTTGAACTTTCTAATGCACGGGCAAGCCCGACATATACAAATTAACAACCACACGAACACAATATATTGAATATTCAAACTTTCCAATGCACGGGTTCAAACATATTCATAGAATAATGCATTAACAATTTGTTAAAAACAATTTAAATAGATTGCAGAGTACTCACCTTAAATTTTTCGGGTTGAAAAATCACAAACATTTTGTGAAAAGTAGTAATCCGACCACAATGGAGAAAAGGAGCAATGGCGACGGCGACTTGGGTGTTAGGATTTTTGGAGTAATGAGGGAAAATGAGAGAGGAGGAGGCGTGTAATGAACAAAACACCGAGCTAAAACAACATTTTTTCTTAAAAATGACAATTCCAGAGCCATTTTTAAAACGACTATTATAGTTTAAAACCAAGACATGTGGCATCCACGTGTCTTGGACATTATAAACGACTATTCAAGTGGGGAACCATCGTTTATAACATAGAGCAAAAATGACAGTTCACACTGGAACCGTTGTATATAGCCTACAAAAAAGACACGTGTCATCCACGTGTCTTGGAGCATTATAAACGACAATTTTAGTGGGAAACCGTCATTTATAACCTACAAGAACAACGACGGTTTTTCCTGAACCGTCGTTTATGCTTTTTTTATGAGACCGCCCATTGTCTTTATCGCTCCCAAAGTTAATAACCGTCGTTTTAATGGATCAATGTTTGTGATTTTGGAACACCAACGTTTATATAAAATTAAGGGACGTCGTATATGACCTCTTTCTGTAGTAGTGCTATTTTATTTCTTAGAAGCTTGTGTTATGTTTCATTAGCTTTTCTGATTCGATCTGACATTTATCTTCTTTATTCTATGGAAATCTTGTTATTTTTGCAGCCAAACAATTTTTTCATTCTTTCTCTCAATTTCTCGCTTCATTTCTAGTTCTTTACCGACCAAAATCTCTTCTACTAAGTCGAAATTGTAAGTTCTAAAAGCAGTTCTCAGGATTTAGATGAGTTTTGAAACGTTTTACTCTTTATAGAATCATCCACTTGACAAGGGTTTTCATTGTTCTTTTTAATTTGAATGGCTACAAACTGTAATAAGAATAAAGAAAAATACTTCAAAAATCTTTCAAAGTCTATTTTGTAATAATTTTTAGTTTTTTTTTTTCAAAAATAGCAAAAATGACGTTATTCATTAAAATCCGAATGAAAAGTCAGTAACAAAATACCAAAGTGAATATATAAAAAAGAAACCTCTTCCAAAATTAACCCAAGAAAATAAACCTGCATATGAGAAAATTGTTAACAAAATATTTAGAAGAAATATTGAGTGTTGAACATTGCTTAAAGTATTAAAAAAATCAAAAAATAAAGAATCAAACTTTGCGTGTGGTTGCTCATTTGATGACTGAAAAGGGCATTTACCTTTGAACCTGGACCTAGAGTGATAGTTTCTTCTTCTTCGTTGTTTCTTGCTTCTTCTTGGTGTTTATAGTCTTAAAAGAAATAAATTATCAAAAGGATTCAGCAGTTCACAAAATTATATAGAATGGAGGTACTTTGTTGGTGATACAAGTGATCGCTATTGTCTTAAACTTTTAACTAGCCTAACATTTTCTTCGCAAAGCACCATAGCCACATTCTTGTAACTAGCGTTTCATCTCAGGGAACAATAATTTTCATCATCCTTTTTTTATTTTTTTTTCCTTTTTGTCTGTTTTGCATCGATACAACGTCGCTCTATTTTTCCTTTTGAATTCAAGCTGCATCTTCAAAAGTTTGTCAGCAGAGGAGAGACACCATACTGATGCCCTATTTCTTCCAATACCTTTGTTAGAGGTTTTTCAGCTTTTCGATATTTTATTTGATTCTCATTAGGCAATTTTACTTTGCTTTTAATTTCTTCATTTGTATGTTCCTCATCTTTCTCAGCGTCTCGCTTCTAACTTTTCCAATCCTCCGGATCCACTGATCTCAAAATCGTCATCACTTGTATCTCTTCACCATCGTCATTTGATTTATATTCAAATGAAAATGATGATGAAGATACAAGTGATGAAGAGGACAAATCATTCTTCTTAAATGCAAGTACGAAATTATGAACATTGCTAAAAATGTTGCTCGAAATGATAAAAAACTTTGTTGGCATATTTTTAATGTCAAAAACCACAGAAATAAAAAAAAATGGGTATCAAAAACAACCATAATTAATCAAAAAGCAAGCATCATAGGAGACTTCACATATTAAAAAATAAAAAGCAGAAAAGGAAACAAGATAGAAATAGAATGAAAGAAAAGTAACGAGCAGCCTTTTTAAAGACCAATCGAGGGCCTAAATTGAGATGCAGCAATGGAAGCCAACGGATATAATCGATAAAACTTTAGAGGTTGCGCTAAACAATTAATGACAGCGTTATTTGGAAATTAATCGCACTAAATGTTCCCAACCACCAGTATATACAGTCTCCCAAAATCGAGCAGTTCCAAAAGTAAAATTTGTACTCGTACTTTGCCAAAGTCTTGAGGTCGGATGTTTAGATTTCAATTGGAACAATCGTACATTTATCCATCCATGTGACTCAATTCTTTTTTTCTATTATGAGTCGAATCCCCAGTGCCACATAGGCTAGACGTGGCAGTTAATGATTTAAATAATACTTAGAACAAAAATAAAATTGTGAAAAATACTAGTGCATATATATATATATATATATTCAGCTTTGTAATATATATATATGGAGATATGTATATATGCTTATACATCTATTTTTATTTACTTTAGTATATGTATATGTATATGTAAATGTAAACATCTTTGTTTTCATATATTTATATATACCTTTTACCTTATGTAATTACATATATATAGTTTTATATGAACTTACAAAAAGGATTTTCTCCTTCTCTTTGCATCCAAAATATATGTATTTTATTGGGAGATCAATTTCCAAAAGCAACTATCATTTCCCACTTTTCCTCTTACTCATAGAGCTTTCTCTCTCTGGATTTTTACCAAGGAATTCCTCTAATCAGTCATGAGAAACTCTCATCATTTTTCCACAGCCAAAATCAAGCCTTTTATTTGTCCATCAGACTCATCCAAAGAGTTCAACTTTTCTTTTGGGATCATAGAAAAACTCTTGGTTTCAGCCAATTATCCTCCATTTAAGGAAATAAAACCCTTATTTCAGCTTTGCACCTTCATTTGTCCATCATCAGTTTTTATTCAAAAGGCAAGAGGCTAAATGATGATCAAAGAAAAGGATTATAAAAGGGTTTGAGAGCCTATATAAATATACTTTCTCCTTCATCAAGGAACTTTTTATCCTCTACTTCACTTCTCCTCCCTTGGAGATTAGTTATTCCAAGAAAGACAAAACATAGAAACTATAAGTCCTTGCTGTAGGACTTTACTGGATTCTTAGTCATAGCATCAAACTCGCAGATGTATGACATGCCTTCTAGAAAACCTCTTATTTAGGTTCCTTAATTCATCACTCATCATTCCCAAAGTTAATAATTATTTTCTTCCCTTCCTTTTTAAAACCATTTTCCTCCATTTTGCTTTACATTGGTAAAATTATGTTGATATTTCTCTCTTGTATTTGTTCATGGATGTGCTAACTAACCCCTTTGAAAGCTAGGCCCTACTACTCTCTATTTGTTTTCTCTAGATGGCATCTTCTTTGTGTTTGTGAATATGTGTGTCATCAAGCTTTAGAAAGCCACCTGACTTGGTTCACCAGCATAAAAATCCAGAACGGGATAAATTCCAGCGTAACAAATCCTGACATAGTAAATTCTGGCATCACATGTCTGAAGACAATAGAGACTATACATTTTCGTGAAGCCAATTTGAGTATATGTACTTATATCCTTTTACAAATTAACCAATTATAAAATCTTGTCTCCTCCTAGGTGTTATAGGTTTTTGTGGGTCAACTCATTAAGAAATGTTAACATAATGAGTCTATAACAAGTTGACCCGTTACTAATCCAACCTATTACAAATGTTAACTGTACGAATCGCACCAAGTGCTACAGTGGATATTATTTTGAGACCCACAAGGATTAGTTCCTAATTACTGGTCACTTAGGTCTATTTGTGAATTAAGACAATACACATAAAAATTCTGATAAAAGTAAAGTGCTGGAAGTTTAAATTGCAAACAAATAAAGTGCAGAAAATTAAATTGTTTGAATGTAAATTATGAGAAAAGTAAACTGCAAGAAAGTAAATTGTAAAAAGGTAAAATTGCAATAAAATAAAAGACGAAGAAATTAAAATTGCAAGACTTTAAATGATAAAAAATTAAATAACAATGAAAATTAAATTGCATGGAAATCAAAGAGAATTATTCTTATGTTTAACACTAGGAAATTTCCAAACACAAGAATCAATAAGATTTTATGCTTTTATGCTAGAATTCATTTGGGGGTGGGGGGGATAGCATATAAATGTAAAGGCAAATAAACTACTCTTATATTAAAGGTTCTTACATAAGAATCAATTCCGCAATACATCAAATCGAATGGAAACAAAAATTAAAACTGAAATAGAATCTCGTTGTTCTAAGATGTGTTGAAGATTTGTCCAAAGGGTTTTAATGGGTGATGGGATTTTTGGGGGCCCTGCTACAGTTTGTAAAAGTGATGAATAGAGGCTATGGTGATGAAGATGGTATCCAAAATACAAGGTAGATGAATTAAGGGGTGGTTGGCTATGGCGATGGAGTGTATGCTTGAGTGTTTAATTGGGAACAATGGTGTTTTGTGAGTATTTAGGGAGAGAAACAAAAGAAAATAAAGAAAAAAGGAAGGGAAAAGGTGTGGCAAGGAGAGGAGAAGAGGATAATATAATTTGGCTCCAAGGCTTGAGAAGAAGCCAAAGAATTAGTATTGTGTATCTAGGGTGGCCATCCATGGGTGCATTTTTAGGGTTTTGGGGTGTCAATCAAATATGGAAAGTAGGGTGATAATAGTGAATGACAAAGAATTGAGCACTTGATTGAAATTTCCCTTAGTATTTTTCTCGTTAATGGATGTATATTATGAGGAAAATTGGCTTGAAATTGCTTCAATTTCCATAATATAAAAGTGAACAATGTAGAAAACTTTCATGCATTAGAGGATTGACTTGGTGCGCAAGCAAAATGATGCCTTGATTGCGTCCACATATATGCCTTAGCCAAATTTTGTTGTGCATGGGTCACTAGTTTTCATATAGATCTTAGAATAGCCAATTATGGTAACTTTGAGGGTATACCAACAATGATATTATGGTATCCTTAAGGGTGCACAAAGTTGCAATGCTTGGTCTCCACTTGTTTCCATATAGAGCTTGAATGGCCAATTAAATTTCTCCTTAAACATGAAAAAAACAAAAATTATAACTTTGCCCATCGACTATAGAAAATGTCAAAACTATCTCTCTTTTGAGTTGAATTTGCAAAAATTCTTATTTTTATCTAAAAAAAGGAAAATAATGAAAATAAATGAATTTCTCAATGAAATAACCACATTCTGGCAAATAATAAGCTAAAAAAAATTATTTAAATTTTATGCTTATCAATCACTCCAAACTTAGAATTTTGCTAATCCATAGAATTTAAAAAGTAATTAACTTCTTTTTTTTGTTTTGTTTTTTAACATTTCTTTGGTAACATAATCATGAGTCCTCATAGATTGCATAGCATATCATCTAAAAATTAACTCCAAAGTATCATATAAATCAAATATTTTATTCTTTATTCAATATATTACTCCTTCCAAATGTGTAGGTGTATGATCCAAGTAATACCTTCAAAGTTATTCTTGAATGAATTTACACTAGTAAAGATTATAAAAATGCTTGTGAATGTGTGTCTATATTATTCCTTCCAAGTGTATATGTTTGTATCATACCTATGCTTGACATAATTGAAAGTATCCACTATTGTAGGTCAAATGCATCATCTGAATTGTAGGTCTTCTCTTCACTTATCCAATGCTTCTATCAACCTTTCTTTCTCTAAATTAAAAAACATTCCATTAAGCACTTCAAGCTTCTTCATACACCTAATTACTACGAAACTAAGTAAACAAATTAAATCTAACAAAGACAAGTGAAGAAATATGTAATGTAAAACAATAAAAGCAAAATAGAGATCTGGGTTTAGAGAAATTCCCTAGAACTTTGATTGATACCAAAAGTTTGCAATTTCTCAGTTGGAGACTTGGGAATTAGCTTCGACACTTGGCATGTGTCCACAACATATGATCTTTCACCTTTGGTCTAGCGTCCATCTACCTAAATGACATAAAAATACTCAAAAGTAAAAATTAGGATACTTTATCAAATTTTCCAGCAAGCTTCCCACTTGCTTCAAACTAAAAAGTATATTTTTTCTTTGAATTTTTCTTCAACCTAATTATCAAACGAACTGACACATATACTGAAGGACATAAAACATCAAACCAATGAGAAAAATTTGATATTTTTCTCTTCTTTTCTAAACTTTTGGCTTGATTTATAGGATAAAAATCCTTATTGACCTATAAAAACATAAAACCAAATATTAAGTAAGAAAAATTTCAAAAAATAAACCTAATCACAAAAAGGAATTATAATCACAAAAAGGAATTAAAATGAAAATTCCTTGGGGTGCCTCCCAAGAGCACTTATTTAGAACCATAAGCTTGAGTCCCCATTTTTCCTTCTAGTCGAGCACATCAAAGTAATTAGCTAAGGCATCTTCCATTCTATTCTTTGATGTCTGTGGATATATTTTGAAGTGCGTGTCTCAATTTGATTGGAGATAGTGTGAATCTCCCTTTACATATCCGTGTTTTCCTTGTGAGTAACTTTGAAAGAACTTTCTAGAATGAATATTTTATCATCATACATTCCACCTTTCAACACCACAAAATCCATAAGGAATTTAAGCTTATCTACTCTCACAAATAAATACTTGAGTATCCCTAAAGGTGATGTTGCTTTGTTCTCCTAAGTGTAATGTTAATGTCACATGGATCCAATTTCTTCTCTTTCAACCTAAGCTTTACAAAACAAGAAAAAGACATCATACAAATAGAGGCTCCACTATCACATAAAGCATTTTTAAATAAAATATTTCCAATTTTATAACTAATACGAAATATCCTTGGTCTTCATATTTATTTGGAAGCTCCACTGTTCTGTTCTTTCATTTCCCTAGGTCGACATCTTCCTCTAGTTCTTTCTTCATGCCTATGTGATCAATTGCCATCTTAGTTTCATCATTCGTTCTCTTCTTTTCTTCAAGGAATCTATCAAGTTCTTCCTCTAACCCGGCCTCCTCATATTTTGTGCTTGCATAACCTTTCAAATTGATTATGATAGGCTCAATTTTCTCTTTTTTTTTCCATATTCTTCTTCTCTTTAGCCTCCTTCTTTTGTAACTCCTCAAATAGCATCTTTCCACTTTTTAGCATGGCAACCATAACCTTTTTATATGCCTGGCTTGACTCCCCACCTTCACACATATTGTGTATTTAGGTTTGTCTTTGTACATATAAAATACTTCCTTTTTTGTGCCCAACTTAAAAACATCTATCTTCATCTTACTTTGGGCAAGAAAATGTCTAGGCAAATGTATCTTCCTCCTCCTTGTGTCTGCGGCAACAAAGTCCAAGTGAAAGGAGAACATTCCCACTTTTTATCAAGAGATCTTCAATGAATCAAATGGGGGTGTGGATGGTCAAGAGTATTTCCATTCTTTTAGGCGTGACGTGCTCTTCAAAAATTCATATTTTCCTTTTATTTCAAAAGGAGGTGATAAATTGCTTAAAGGCATCCTAACTAGGTTGTCACTCCCCCTAACCATCTCACAAATAAATTAATAAAAAAAAATCTGAATAGAAGAAAGAGAAACAAAAGTAACATCATGAAAAAATAACCCTTTAGGCCTCATTAAAACCCTATAGTGCAAAACCCCTATGGGGAAACCACTATAGGAAAAAAGAGTACATATTACAATGACACCATGAAACACCCAAAAAATTAACAAAATCTATAAGCACAATTGTAACATCCCGTTTCGAGAAAAAATAATAAAATTTTCAAGTTTGACCAGTTTGACTTTTAGTGGGCTCGGAGTTGAGTTTTTGTGTGAGCGTGCTATGGTTTTGACCGGGGTACCGTTGTGTAGAGCTAGTCGATACGAGTTCGTAGACTAGCAGCACGCTCGATTCGGAGTTAAGACCGAGAAGTTATAGTTAAATTTGTGTGAGTGGCAATTTGGTAATTTGGTTGAGACTGGACTTAAAAGGACGAAAATGCCCCTGTCTGCATCCTTAAATTCTGGCCAAGTCTGGAAATTTCCACACCCTACCCGCGTCACTTCCGCCACCTCCGCGCCTCCTTTCTTCCGCCGGTAACGGCCGTTTCTGCCACCGGATCGGACCGGCTCCAACACGAAACTTGAAGCCAGCAACCTCCTCTTCCTTTCCCCACCGGTGGTTCGCCGTGAAACCACCTGGATCGCCGGAAATCGCAACAAAACCGAGAGCTCGTGAACAGTTTGAACAGTCGCGACACCACCTTTGGCCGGCCATATCTCATT
>QANX01001023.1:0-44195 GCA_003254975.1 Ochetophila trinervis | reverse complement strand
TGTGAACAAATTCAATTTTAATATGTATTAAAATATTTTTAAATCTAATAATAATCATAATAATAAATGAGTCCAAATTTATTTTAGTTTTGGCTGAATTATAAACTTAGTTGAAATTTCAGTCTTTTATTTTTTTCTTGAAGAAAATATGATATTTGTAAGTTGTAACCTTGCGTCTTATTGTTAAATGGGTCTGAATATACATATAACAATTTAATTAACTAAGTCATTATTTTTCTAGACAAAAGTTTCGAATTCAAAACGTCCAAATTTTTAGTATATAAATAATTTACACTTTACTATCATAGAATACTACATGTTTTATATTTTTCCCTTCAAATTTTTAAAAAAATTGTTAGATTGGCCCTTGAATGATATTTTCATATTAATCAAATCATGCAAAATTGTTAAAAAAAAAACTAAGAAAATTAGAATTACGAACTGACCAAAAATAAAATAAAATATACTAAAATAGTTTTTCTAATTGGACTGAGTAGTGTATGGTTAATTTTATTAAATTTATCAATAAAAAGTGTATGTTTGAATCGAAGTGACATAAAAAGAAAAAATAATTAAGGAAATAATGTAAAAGTATTTGTAGTTAGGTGACTTAAGTGCAAACATAAATGCTTAAATACTATAATCCAAAAAAAAAAAAAACATTTCCACTATCCTATACTGTTTTTAAAATAAAAAAATAAATCTAGTAATAAATAGTAATTTTTGTTCTAAAAGTAGGTAATAGAGTTTTAAAATTTTATTTTTTTATAATTTTGGTTGAAAGTGGAGAAGAAAATCGCGGTGGGTGTGTGGGGACATGGCAATGAAAAAGACTGAAGAGCAATAATTGAGAACGTGGGTTATCAAAAGGGAATAGCTTAAATTGTCAAACAAAGCATTTTAATGATTCTAGAAAAAAAACAAATTATAATAAGTTAGTTGGATTCTCCAGCTCATCAATATTGTTTAGCATCTCGACTTCGTATACATAAGAAAAAAGATGGACTTTCATTTCAAGATGTGTTTTCCAAAAGTGAAATATGCGTCTCCACTCTTATTTACTTTTCTTTTCTATACCAATTGTGGCATTAAATACCGCCACTTCATATTCTTGCGCCTTCAATCTTATCTAAACTCCTTTCATTCGCAAACCAACAAAATTACTCTTTCATGTGGAATTGGGATATACTTTTTCAGTCTCGGCAAGTCTGATTCTCCGGTTTTTGTTCACCAATAATTACTTTCAATTTGTCATTTGACTATAGTTTTTTCTTCTTTTTTAATCATTCAAAAAAATTAAAAATAATATTAAAAATATTAACTATTCTACCAACATATCTACTAAATTATTATTTGATTCATTTATATGTAATTACAATTATATTTTCAAAAATTTTCTTATCAATATGTTAGTTATATTAATTTATTAACTAATAAAATAATAATTCATGTATATTTAATAAATATATTAATAGACTATATGCTAAAACTAACATCACTCCAAAATTAATACTTCTATTGCTGGAACTATGGAAATTTATTATAATTCTTTTTAAGTGGTTGGTTTTCATAGGTGCCACTGCCCAATTTTGATCTATACAAGTCTTCGCTTTCGCTTTAATCAATTTTTTCATGTGATTCTTCCGTTCCTATTAATTTTACCATTTAAACATAGCTATTTTCAACAATGAGCATAAAATATTTCATTTTCATTCATAGGAAACATGACCAAACAATCACTTTTATGAGTCATATTTGTTTTCACTTTTTACTGAGCAATAAGCATTGATTGAAGACTCCACCAATGATTGTGATTGTTTTTTCTACAATATGGTTGATTGTGATTGTTTTCTCTACAATATGGTTTTGGGTATTAGTAGTTATATTTTTGTCAAACACGTTAGGTAAGTTCGGATGATATCTTTGATTTTTTTTTTTGGTAACGCGGATGATATCTTTCGTGATCAATGCTACGTTATATAAAATTTAATTACTAAATTTTTAATATCTAATAATATAAAATTTTATTAATATTTAATAAATTAATATATTCTATAAATTTGAAAAATAAATTTAATGAAATAATATCATTGTTGAATAATAAAAATTTAATTAATAAACTTTGTCAGTCTTTAATTATTCATCTATTATTAGTGTTTTTATTTCCGTGTCTACCATTTTTTCTATTTATTTATTTTATTTCAGGTTTTTTTGTTTTTAAAAGATTAAATATTTAAATGATCATGTCAGTTGTGGACGGTATAAGAATAAGATATAATTACGTTTTATTAAAAAGATAGTAAAATCTCTAACATTTCATTAATATTAATATTATATTGATACTATCTTTATATTTTATCGTCAAAATAAAATAAAATAAAAGACATAAATTAAAAATTTAGCGGTGAAATTTTTCAGTTTTATTACATTTAGTATCTTTTAAAATTAAAAATTTTCACATAGAAATTATTACAATTAATTTATAAAATTGATATTTTGTAATTTTAAAAAAATTATATATTTATCTAATTTAGTTAAAATTGACAGATTTCGTCGACTTAGAAGTTATGTTCTATAAAAAATTAATTAATTTATTTTATATTGTACTATAAATTAAAAAATTAAAAAAATAGTAAAAAAAAGTTTGAAGTTCATTTATGTTTTTTTTTCTATTTTTAATTTTTAGTACAAGTAAATATAAAAAATTTAATTTTAAAAGTATTACTTCACTCTAAATTTACGAAATTTGTAAATTTTAACTAAATTAAATAAATATATAATTTTTTAAAAACTATAAAATATCAGTTGCATAAATTAATTATAAAAATTTATTTGCAAAAAAATTCAATTTTATAGAATATTAAAATTCATTTAGATAATATATATATATATATGTGTGTATATATATAAATTACTAGTTGAAACATGAAAGTGACAATGTTATTATTGCCATGCCGATTCTAAGTGATATAATTTTTTTATTTGTCTAAATAAATATTTATTTGTCTTGTTATGCCGATTCTTGTATGTACAAATACTTTTTTTTTTTTTTTTGTAATACACTAATATTTTAAGAATAATATTTATTTGTGTTTTTGTAACAAGATAAATAAATATTTTTTTGTCGCTTAAATAAAATTTTGAAGTATTTTTTTTCAATTTTTTTGTGCACGTTAATATTTTAATAATAAATTTCAGATTGATTATGCAGTATATGATCATGTGAATACGTCTACAGAAAATATGATCATAAGTTTTCTTAATCAGTGAATAATATCACAATTGTTGAATAAAGTTTAGAGCTGTATTTAGACTGCAATATTTTATGAAATAATTTATCTCTGTTATTATAAAATATTGGTGCAAACTATGTTTGCATTGATTAGGATCAAAGTGATATTTAATTAAAGTTAAATTTTTTTAAAAAGTAATTAAATTTCAAAATATATTTGGTTATTTTATTTCTTTTAATCTTGAGTTTATTATAAATAAGTATTTAGATAATTATTGTTCTTTAAGTTATCAATAAATATGGTCTATCTTATGACAAATATCTTGATGACTTAGAAACGTGATTTGTTTAAAATACTAGTATTTATGAAATAAATAATAAAAAATTTGTATGAAATATTCTCTTAATATGTTTCAGTACTTAAATGTTATGAAGTCACTGATCAGTGCATTTGATCTATTAAATAAACTAATAAATCAAGAAAAAAATAATTGATTGATTGGTAGAAAATATTATTAATCAATTATTGATATTTTACAAATGAGAGATATAATATGAATATTTTTGTTATTAATCTTTGAGTTCAACTTTGGCCTTTTAGTGAAGTAGCACCTGATTATACAGTTGGTTGACAATTACAAGGAGCATTGATTAATAATAGCTGTTAGATCCTCATACTAGCTTATTATATTTGATATAGCTCACATCTCAGCTATGAGAATATAAAACACAAAGATTAAGTTACATGGACTTTGGATTATATTCAAGAAGAAGTGGAATATTGTTAAATTTATGATATTGGTCCCACTTGAAATATTATATATTGTGATAATTCTTTAGTTATATCTGTTAATATTTTATTTTAAATTTAAAAATAATAATATTAGTTGGTTTGAGTTTCTATTATTTATATGTACTAATATTAGAAAGAACCATAAAACAAAGTGATCCAACTTGAATTTAGAGAGAATATGTACAAATCATAGAGTGGAAATATTAAAGAAAATATCAATTCTTTAATATTTTAGTATTTTTTTCTAAGATACAATAGAGTTCACACTCCGCTGTACTACATGAAAATAGTCTTGAAAAGTCTAGTAGATCCGGTGGTAAATTTTAGTAGCAAATACAGTGGTAGATCCCATTAGCATATCTTATATCAGATTAGATGATATATTGTAAATCCAAATGCATATTATAGATCTCATAGATTTGTTATACCACACATTAAATTTAAAAAATTAATTTTTTTTTTATTTATAAAATATTTTGTTTAATATTTTATATAATTCTGTTACATATTAATTTTATATATTTTTAATTTTACGCTTCATAAAAATAGTCTTGAAAAGTCTAGTAGATCCGGTAGTAAATTTTAGTAGCAAATACAGTGGTAGATCCCATTAGCATATCTTATATCAGATTAGATGATATATTGTAAATCCGAATGCATATTATAGATCTCATAGATTTGTTATACCACACATTAAATTTAAAAAATTAATTTTTTTTTGTATTTACAAAATATTTTGTTTAATATTTTATATAATTCCATTACATATTAATTTTATATATTTTTAATTTTACGCTTCCGCTTAATATATTTTTTCTATAGTGATTGCCACGCCGATTCTAAGTGATATCTCGGTCATTGATTACGGTTTTTTAAAAGACTTGGAGGAAGTACACATTATATGCCTTGGAGAGTTGGGAGATAAAAATACAAAATATTGAAAAAAAAAAATTGCCTATTTAAATGGGCTGTAAGTTTGAGTTGGATCTAGAGCAGAAAGCCCATATCGCTGAAGAAATATTTAATTATTTACGATAATTTGGTGTAAACTTTAGAGATTGCTCTTATACCAAATGAAAAAGTAAGAAAAACAATAGATAATATTTATACCATTGCTATATATATATATATATATTTGGAATTTTGGTTATGCATGAAAAATTAGTTATTATTTATTTTTTTCAAATCAATCAGAAATAACTTTTAATACATGTTGAAATTATAATTTGGATTTCCTCAAAATGTGTTATGCTCAATGTCCCAACAAATTAAATAATTTGAAATTTAGTTTTCCTAAAATACTTCATTTTAGTCTATTAATTATTTAAAAAATTAGCCTTTTTTTATATAAAAAAGGTAGAAAGATGCAATTAATCACATATAGGGATAATTTCTTAAACTTACCTCTTTATTTATTTATTTATTTATTTTTTTCCACATTTAACATAAATTAAACACTTATATTTAAAAGTAACGATCGAAAATAAATAAAAAATTTATTGTACGAATAAAAGCGGGACAAAAATGAAAAATAAAGATTCAGTTCTAGTACTTGTAGGCTGGCCAATCAGCAATTCTTAAGGTAGCCTTCATAATTTTTTTTATTGGGTAAAAAGGTAGCCTTCATAATTTATTAACAAAGAGAATAGCAGGATCAAGAATACTACTGTTGTTTGTTAAAATTGTAGTTTTATTTATTTATTTATTTTAAGTTCAAGGATGCTTAATTTAGTTGATTTACACATCTAAATGAAAAATGTGGGCACGTTTGCAAGATAAATCTAAGAAAATAGATCAGTTTTTGGTGAAAGGTTTTTAAAGTTTTTATGGATTCTTTTTTATGATTAAAAAAAAAAGGCGTGTTTTAGTTAATTAGATGGGTAGTTTGGTCTTTTCACTTTTCCATTTTAAGTATGATAACCTAATTTAAGTTTAAAAAGGATAATATGTGCAAGGAAACCCAAACTAGAAAGTAATAAGTTTGGGCAAAAAAAATGAAAATGAAAGGGTAGATGTGGAAAAAGTATAAACTAAAAGGTAAGTTTATGAAATTATATTTCACATATATGTATGTACATAAAGGAATTAATGTATAACATTAATGTATCTCAAACCCCGTGTACATATATAAATAAATATTATGATTATAATGTCCTTTATCAATTTTTAAATTATTTAAAAAACTGAAATTTAAAAATATTATTGGTGCCTAAATGAGCCTATACAGAATTCACTTTCCTCTTCTAAGCGTTTAATACTTCATCAAAATATTAACACAGGACATCTACCTCCCATGATGTTTATTTATATTACAAACGGATCCTTTTAGGTTTGAAAAATGACAGCTACATCCTCTGCCTTTAGCTGACCATCCAGAAAGTGTATTCTATCTCTCTCTTCAGTGGCAATTGAAAATGCTATAATACTCTCAGTTCTCTACTCTTATTTATTACTCTCTCTCTCTCTCTCTCTCTTTTTATTTCTTATTTGCAAAAAATCTCTCTTATGCAAAAACTAACTCTCTTTCTTTCTAAGCTGATAAACTTTGAAATTCTCTCTCTCTCTCACCCCTCAATTTTTTTCTTCATTATTTCAGCAAAGAGCACCATTTTTTTTAAAAAAAAAAGGGAAGACACTATGCCGAAGCATCCACCTCGTCGATGCCAACCTCATTTTTCTCTTCATTCTTTCTTTCTCTTTCTCTCCTCTCTTCTCCTTTCTCCTTCTTCCACCACATCCAGAGCTTATCCTATATTTCTCTATGCAGCATTTTCCACCCCTATTGCATCTGTAACGCCATAAAAACTCCAAAATCCTTTTGCAAATCTTGTGGGCTTTATTTTGCTTCGGTGGAGGTGTTTTGGATTTCGATTATTTTGTCTGACTATAAATTAGGTAATTTTTATTTGTGATTGAAATTGGAAGTACCAAATGGTTATAAGAGGTTGATTGAGCAATCTTTGATAATGTGGAGGAAAAATATCAAAGGTCTGAGTTGAAATCTAGTTTGGTGAAAATTATAAATGTCATCTCTAAATTGATTTTGAAATATAAATTTAAAATGAATGAAATTTGGTACTGACTAAAATTTTTGTGCTTGTAGATTATTGTGTACTTTTGATGAAGGTTTTCTGAGTGTGGAATAATGGAGGTTTAATGAGAAGAAAGATGAGAGATGAGAAATGAGAGAGCAGAGGAAGAGAGAGGAGAGAGAAAGAAAGAAGAGAGAGGGAGTAATTTTTTTTTGTTTTTATTAAAATATTAATAAAAATACGTTTCCCAATAATATATTTTACAATTGAAAAGGATAAAATTTGTCCCTCTTCCATTAATATCAACATACAAATTGAGTAACGATAAGGGAAGCACATGTAATTTTTCAAAACTTATTTGTAATACTAACAAATTTCAAAGTAGATAAAAGGAAATTGCTTTATAATCTATCAAAACTTATTTAAATTTCAGCTTTAAAAATAATTCAAAATAAATGATATCCTGATCATAAAACGGTTAAGAGATTTGGACCATAAAATGAATATATATGGTTTTTCTACCGTGCAGATATTCATAAATTTCTAACTTAATTAAAAATGCATTACATATATAGATAATAATTTTAAAATGAAATGTCATTGATAATCTATTATATAAGTTATAAACTTATACGGCACTATAAAAAGTTATGCATACAATAAATTCACTCATATATATTCGAATAGATGTTTGAGATTGAAAGGCTTTGTGAAACTGGGATTTCCGCTCCAGAATTGGTTGGCAAATTGTTGGTTAGCCCTGTCAGTGGGGTGGCCCAAATCAAAGAAGATGTATTCACTGGCATTGGTACATAGGTGGATTTTCACACCTCTCCTCCCTCCACATCTTGAAGTTCCTGTATGGTGTGAACAGCCAAAGCATGCTTCTCTCCCTTCCTTGAACCCTTCAATTTCGCAATCGGATACCAAAACATATACAATGAATTAAGTCAAAATCACATGCATACCCTTGGTCTCTGATTAATTAAATAATTAGACTAAAGGAATGAAAATTATGGTGTTAATTGATTGATTACCGTATTTCGAAGGGTGGTTCATTCTTTCTTCAAAGAAACTATGAGAATCGGCGAGTGAATATTTGAACCCTTCGAGCTGGGTTTGCAGATTGTGAAGAAACTTGGGAAGTTGTCTATTATGGAGTTGTACAAACGGTGTCATTGGCTCAAAGCAGGCACCGTTTGCATATGCTCTTGCAAATGGTGTACAGCTCAAAGGCGGCATATTTAGAATCCCAAATTTCCTTCCTCCCATTTGATATATTTCCTATTATGCACACAATAATCATTAATGAAATTTAAAACACATTGTGATTAACCAGAATATCTATTAGGAGCCATCCATAAGCAAGAAATATTGAGAAATTAACCACAAAAAATTACATACTAGCTAAAAGTTGTCATATGTCCAACTATGTATATTTGGTTTCAAATTCATAATTGATATATACGCTTAGAATTAACTCGTCACATTTATAATTACTTTGTATAAATGATTTAATGTTGAAGAAAATTGTTGGGGATTGTGAATTGAAATAGAGTATGATATTAAATGGTTCGTAGTACTTTAATTACTGTGGTAATGTTGCCCATAACCATATCTACGAATTCTTCATGGCAGGAATTAGATCGAAGGATACTGGAATTTGTTTGAAAAAGGAATGTGTAGTCATTGGCTCCAACAGGACTAAACAAGTAAACAGCTCTAGACAGCAAAACTTTGGCCTCTGCATCCCCCCATTTGGACTTCAATACTCTGCTAACGTGCTTGAAATAACCGAGTTGAGTTTGGAGGTCTATCACCTGAAAAATGTTTCCATTCAATATTAATGTTAATTTCCATAACAAGATTTGAACATATATACAATATTAATTGAAAGTTTATATCTATTGTTTGCAGTCCAATTTATATATTGTTTTCGTAAATTTTATTAAAAGAAGCCTAAAAAAAAAGTAACCCAAATTCAATGTTATAATAATCACTAATTATACCAATCCTTTGCGGGTTTCAACCAAAGCGCCAGCTCCTGCAGATGCAAAGTTCGACCCATATGAATATTCTTTATTATCGGGTTGTAAATACGGTGGAATCAGGTCCAGAGGCAACTTCGCATACTTAGCTGTACAAAATGTTAATCTAGTTAACCATTATAGATGATAATATATATGTATATGTACTTCTTTAAAAGTCAATTAGTGAAACAAATTAAAAGAACAAAAACTATAACGTAAGCTATGTAGCCCACCAGATCAAAATTCTAATATATGTACGTACCAATAAAATCTGGAATGAGACGGCCATCGGAGAATCTACCAGTTGGGAACTTAAAAAAGGTTTGACCGTAGGGCCAAAAATTTGCCTTGGCAGTAGTATTGATGAAGTTGTTATTGCCAACATCGAAAATTGAATCCCCAAAGATGAATAAAGGTGGTGCATGGTTTTTCCATGGGTGATCTTGGCATTTGGTTTGAATCATGAGCATTATCATGCAGAACGTTAACTTGGCCATTATATGAGGCATTTTCTAGTTCTACTATTACAATGCTACTTTTGAGTTCAATACCTTAAGAGAATTAGTTATACTCTTATTCAATTTATAGTGTCGATCTTCTATATTTTCATAATTATCAATTTCAGTACCTAGGCATAATTTTCAAATGAATATTTTTATTTATTTATCTTTTGAAAAAAAAAAAAGCATCTTGAAAGGTCATTAGACATTTCTTGGATCGTATAATATAGACACAAATTAACCATTGGTACCAAGCTAGGCTGCTAATTATGTTGCAAGATTAATTGAATTATAAAATTAAAGAGAAAAAAAGGGATGACCGAGTCATGATCAATTAACCATCTAATTGACCTTTCACGAATACTAATTGAAGGTATCATTCTCAATAATTATAAATCTCATATCCATAAAACCGTTACTATTTTAATTTCCAATATTTTATACACCATTTGATAAGATAATTCCCACGGTTGAGATTTCTTTGTCAAAATTGTTAATTAAAAACCTTTATACAGCTGGGACACCCCCTGTAATTTACACAGTCTATACTTTTGTCACTGGGAATTAAGTTAATTATCATATAATTTTCTTTTATCAACTTGACAAAATTTGAGCTTTTCTCTATATTCGAAAGTATTCTGCTTTATAATAAGAATAAAGTGACAAAGCTGGCCATTACAATATTTTAACAGTCAACACAAGTTAAAGAGTAAATCCAATTTAAAGGTTCATCGCCAGTAGTTTCAACAGAGTAGGAAAAGGCAACAATTAAACATATATCATAGAATTGGAATTTGATTGGACCAACTTAATCTAATTACAAGTTTGGGACCAATTGTATCTATTTCTTAATTAATATTATTTGTGCTATAAAGTATTTATTTATTCAGATTAAATTGTGCTTTTGAAATTTTAATTAACTTGTCCATTCCAAATTATAGAATTGGTATGATAGGTGGTTATCACATATTGATTTTTTTTTCCCCATTATAAATTGGAGGTTGGGCTCAAACACAAGCACACCCTTTCCGATTACAGCCCCTCATCAAAATTATATATTTACATATATTTTTTAATATTTTGATATGTTATGTATTTAAATTATTTTATTTGAGATATTAATAGTATTAAATTCAAATTATTTAGCAAAATAATAATATTTTAAAATAATTGAAAAAGTTAAAATTAAAAAAAAAAAAAAGGATATTCGATCAGAGTCCAAACTGACCGAATCAATGATAGTCAGTTAGGTTTGCAAAAAAGAAAAGATAATTCTGTCACTAAAATGAAATAAAGATACTTAAAAGGGAGTTGGATCTTTGTATTAATACTACTACAGAAATAGGCTACAGACGATATTCTTTATTTTTATATAAATGTCGGTTATCAAAGAAATTCGATGTTGATACACTAAAATGATGGTTATTAATTTTGCAGGGTAATAAATACGACGCTGCGTAGTATAAAGAAAAAATAAATGATGGTTCTAAACAAAACAGTTGTCTATAATGAAAGTGTAAACGACGGTTCCTTTCTATAAAGCCTTAAGACACGTGGCATTCACGTTGCTGCCACGTGTCTTTTATGTATAGTATAGACGACGGTTCCTAAATGAACCGTCATTTTTAATTACAAAGTGTAAATGGCGGTTCATTTAAACCGTTGTATATAAAGTCCTAAGACACGTGACATCCATGTGTGTTTTATGTAGAGTATAGACGACGGTTTTACATTATAGATGACGGTTCTAAACAAAACCGTCATTTATAATTTCCTTATTTTAGACGCTGGTTTTTGTTGTTAACCGACGTGCTTGTGTGTTCATTTGTCCACGTGGCGCTCTTACTTGAGCGTCTAAAACGCGGGTTTTAACGTTGTAAAAATAGCCGTTGTAATTTTTTTAACTTATATATTTTCATCTTCTTTCTCAATCAAACCCACTTGTAAGTAAGAAAATATTTCTTCATTTCTCCCATAATTTCCTTTTAAATTTTTTTAGTGGTGATAAAAAATATTCAAATAGCATTTATTCAACATTTAAGTCATCAATTTGTTGAGATTGAAGTTGATTGTTGTGAAAAAGATCACCATCGAAGTAATTTTATGCAATTAACCACATTAAATATTTATGTTATTGCAAATTAAATTAGTTATATAATTTTTATTTTCATGAATTAATTTTTTTATAATTATTAGGTTATTTATATTTAAATTCTGCAACGATATATATATATATATTGTGCTTTTATTAAATTTGTTAGTTCGTTTAAATATTTGATATATTATAATCTCATATAGTATTGTTATTTATTATATATTTATGTTGTTGCAGTTAATTTTAGAATATAGTAAAATATTAATATTAATTAGTTGTATAATTATTGTTGTCTCTATATTTATTATTTATTTATTGTTCTCTATTTATTTTTTATTATTGATTTGTTAATTATTAAATGTTGGTTAAATTATTAGTAACATATTATTTATTGCTATATTTTAAATCATTCTTGTTTAAATTAATTTAAATTAGTTGTTCTTCAAATAGATAAAATGGGCAAATTATGGATAACGATGGATATGAGAACTGATGCATTTCAAAAGGGTTTTGAAATGTTTTTAGAATTTAGTGAGAGAAGTGCAAATAGATATGGTAAAATTCGATGTCATTGTATGGAATGTGAGATATTTTTTAGCACTATTCAAGAAGTGAGAGGATATGTATACTTTAAGGTGTTTGATACGAATTATCGTAAGTGGATTTTACATGGAGAAGAGTTTGAAAGATATCATGGAGATTGTTCTAGAGTTAGTGAAATTAGTAAAAGCAATAACACTGAAAGTCATTTTACCCACATAAATACGGATGATGAAGATGTGGTGGGTAATAATATTGACATGGTGAATGATGCCTATGACAAGTTCATGGATAATCCTGGTAAATTTAAGAGGTTACTGGAGGATGCTGAAACTCTTTTGTATCCAGGTTGTACGAACTTTATCAAACTATCTAGTTTGGTAAAGTTGTACAACTTGAAATCGAAATACAGTCTTTCGAAAACAAGTTTTTCCGAATTATTAAAGTTGTTGCAGGAAATGCTACCGAATGATAATGTTTTATCAGATTCTATGTACAACGTGAAAAAGACTGTGACAGCATTGAGCATGAATTATGAAAAGATACATTGTTGTCACAACAACTGCATTCTTTATTGAAAAGAATATGCAAAGCAAGAAAATTGTCCTAAATGCAGAGCATCGAGGTAGAAGGAAATTGACGATGGAACTAAACATGTAAATGTCCCATATAAAGTCATGTGATATTTTTCACTCATTCCATGGTTCAAGAGGATGTTTAAAGCATTGACACAACTAAAAATCTGACGTTGCATGCAAATGGACGAAGGTTGCAGTTGGCAAGTTAAGTCATCCCCCCGATTCACCGTCTTGAAAGCTAGTTGATTGCATGGCCTAATTTTGGTAGTGAATGTCGAAACTTAAGGCTTGAGATTGCAGCTGAAGGCATTAATCCACATAAGCATATGAGTTCTCAATATAGTTGTTGGCCTATGCTTACAGCTACATATAATCTTCCACCATGGTTGTGTATGAAGCAAAAGTTTATAATGTTGACAGTGTTGATATATGGACCAAAGCAACATGGCAATGATATATATGTTTATCTATAGCCATTGGTTGACGATCTGAAGTAGTTGTGGGGTGAGGGGGTGCGAACTTATGCGTAAATGGAAATTTTTCACTTTCCGAGCAATATTATTGTAGACTATAAATGACTTCCCCGCATATAGTAATTTGTCTGGTCATGCCATTAAAGGATATTTTGCTTGTCCTATTTGCAGCGAGAACACGCGTGCTCAAAGTTTGAAAAATGGTAGAAAAATGAGTTATTGCGGGCATAGAAGGTTTCGTCCGAGTGATCATCATTTTCGAAAGCAAAAGAAGTATTTCAATGGATTTCATGAGTTTCATCTAACTCCTTTACCTGTGACGGGAGAAGATATACTTCGAAAACTCGACTCTAAGTCATTTGATAGTGGTAATAAGAGTAAAAAGTCTACTGCTGATCGAGATTGCTGGAATAAGAATTCTATATTATTTAAGCTTGAATATTGGAAGTCATTATATGTGAGACATAACTTAGATGTCATGCATATTGAAAAAAATGTATGTGAGAACATTGTTGGCACATTGTTTAACATTCATGGAAAAACTAAAGATGGACTTAATTCTCGGCTTGATTTGGCCGAAATGGGCATAAAAAATGATTTGGCTCATGTTGTTGAAGAGAAAAAGACATATCTATCACCTGCATGTTACACATTATCTAAGGAAGAGAAGAAATTTTTTTGCAAGTGTTTGGCAAACTTAAAGGTTCCCGATGGCTACTCTACAAATTTTCAGAATATTGTGTCAATGAATGATTTGAAGTTGAAAGGCATGAAATCTCATGATTTACATACATTGATGCGACAACTGATGCCTGTTGCAAAAGAATTAGTCTTCCCAAAAAATGTCCAACATGTAATAATGAGATTTTATTTTTTCTTCAATGCTATATGCAAAAAAGAGATTAATGTTTCAAATTTGGACATTATTCAAACAGATCTTGTGAAGACATTGTGTTTACTTGAAAAGTATTTTCCTCTGTCTTTCTTTGATATAATGGTTCATCTAACTGTTCATTTGGTTCGAGAAGTGCGATTGTGTGGGCTAATATTCTTTCGGTGGATGTATCCGTTTGAGAGATACATAAAAGTGTTGAAGATGTATATTCACAATCATTACCGCCCAGAAGGATTCATTGCAAAGAACTACATCGCTGAGGAAGCAATCAAATTTTGTAGTGAGTATCAAAAAAGCATGCATGCAATTGGGAACCCACCTGGTTGCCACGAACTACAATGTGTAAAATATGATATTGGTGATCCTTTGAAGGGTGGTAATTTGTTGGGATTACCTGTGACCTATGGGAGCAAATACATCTATACATACTTTCAAATACATCCGAAGTACAACCTTAATTCGAGTAAGTTTAATGCTCCATATTTTTTATTGATTATTATATTGAATATTGGTTTACTATAGTCATTAACATTATGAGTTTTCCCATTTGATTTAACTTTTGTTTGCTTAAGGAAATATATTGAGAGTTTGAAGTGTGATATTCCTAACAAAACAAGAAAAGAAAAATGGTTTCAAAACGAGAAAAGTTGCACTTTTATTGCATGGTTCCGAGATGAAGTAAGCTTAACATTAATTGTTACTTTTATTGCAAAATTTCACATCTAATGTTTGTTGGTTTCACTGTGATATTAATTAAATAGTTGACGCATTTACTAATATTGCGTGTGGTGTTTTTGCAGATTCAGAAGGAATTGAGTGAACTAGATAATAGTGTGTCACATAAATTGAGATGGATAACATTGGGACCACGTTTTGAAGTAATGACTTCATCGGGCTACGACATCAACGGAATCCGATACCATACAGTTGAAAGAGACAACAAACATGTTACACAAAATAGCGGCGTAAGCTTGGTGGCTGGAATGATGCAGTATTCAAGTGCAAAAGAAAACAATCTAAAATTCACCGATATGTCGTTCTATGGTGTAGTGGTCGAAATATGGGATGTTGATTACATTAAATTTCAAATTCTGATGTTCAAATGTAATTGGGTTGGCATCAATCATGGTGTTAAGAAAGATGATTGTGAATTTACATGTGTCAACTTCAACAAACTTGGTCACAAATTTGATCCATTTATTTTGGCTTCCCAAAAAAAATAAGTATTTTATGTTGAGGATCCTTGTGATTTACAATGGTCGGTGGTATTAAGCACTCCTCATTACACATAGACTGAATCTTCTGAAGGGGATACATTTGGAGACATTACTTTGATTCACACTTCATTTGCTACACAAATACCTAGTGAAGAAAGCGCTCATGATGCTGAGGATTGCAAAGAAGTCTATGTTCATAATGATTGTACTGGAATATGGATTAGAAATAAAGAATAATGTTTCTTGTGTTTAATTAATATACTATTTATTTTTTTCCCTTATATTAAATTATATCAAGTATGTCCAATTTTTTTCTTATAATTTTTCAATATACAAATATTGAAGATAAATATATTAATTAGGGTTTTGTTAAAAAAAAATTAAATATTTTCATGAAGATATATTGTAATTATATTCATAACTATTTTAATAATATTAAAAATATTTAATTGTATTAAAAATTTTAATTTACAAATATGTTAACCCTAAATATTTTAATTCTTTTTTAGTTGTTAGTTAGGGTATTTATAAATATTTTAATTATGTTAAAAATAAAAAATTAATTGTTAAAATTATTCAAAAAAATTATAAGTTAAAAAAAGAGCAAATTACACGTGGGGCACTCGAACTATATCGGGTGCTACACTTAGGTACCCGAACTTTTTTGTTGTTGTTGCAAACAGGTACCTGAACTAACAATTTTGAACTACGTTAGTAATTTTCGTTATTTCCGTCCAATTTTGTCCGTTAAAATTACGTGCAGACCTCGTGGGGAGGAAACACAGGGGCATTGGGTGTCTTTTTTTCTCCCTTGGGGAGGAAACCCAGCACCGTCTGGCATGGAACCGCTGTAAATGATCCCTGCACCGCCATTACCAATGATGTTCTCCTCTTTCAAGCACTTTAGAATGTCCTCCGCTTTGAATCGTTGGAATGCCGTGAGGTTCCAAGCCCTAGAAATTCGGAGTTTCTTCTCTCTCATTTTGCAAACCATGAGGAGGACCAGCAACATGAGCGTAGTAGCTCTGATCACAGGGAGACTCAGCTTGGAAGAAATAAATTGCCGTGGCCCCCACCCAAGGAGTGAGCTTTGTTCGCCAGGGATGCACATGGCAAATGATGTGGTAGGCAGAGATATGGGTTTTCGGCGAAGGGCGAGTCATTTCCATGGTGAAGCTTGCCATGGACCGAATTTCCAACTGCCACCGGGATTTTCCCAAAAATCCAATTGTTAGAAAGCGAGAGAATTTCGAGCGAATCTTGAAATTTGGTTCAGAACCGTTTCTTCAACGACGACCCTAACCCGCTTCCCTCTTCTGCCACTGCTTGGAAGAAGATAAAAGGAGAGAGAGAGAGAGAGTGTGTGTGTGTGTTTAGAAAGAAGAAGAAGGAGGCTTGACCCTCCTAAAATATTTTGCCTTAATTTTTTTTTGCCAAGGGTCGTGGCTGTTGAAGAGGAAGAAATAAAGAAATAAAAAGACGCCGAATGCCCTATGGATTTCCTCACGTGGTTTGCATGTGATGTTAACGGACAAAATTGGACGGAAATGATGAAAAGTATTAACGTTGTTGAAAATTGTGAGTTCAGGTACTTGTTTGCAACGAAAAAAAGTTCGGTTACCTAAGTGTAACACCCGATATAGTTCAGGTACCCCACATGTAATTTGTTCTTAAAAAAAATTGGAAAGGGCTGGATATCCAGGCACTTGAAGTGGCACCTAAATAGACGCCTGACACTTACTGGGTTCCTGGGTGGAAGTAAAAAAAAAAAAAAGTAACAAAAACGATGGTCCCATGTCTGGGCCCGTCGTTTTTAGATAAAACAGCACCATTTGGCCCCGTGATTATAGACGATAGGGTGTACATTGGACCGTCCTTTTTACTGTATATACGACGGTTCATAGTATGGCTTGTCGTATTTTTTTAAAACAGCGCCGTTTTGGCCCCATGTTTTTTTCATTACACGCATTTCTATATAATTTTTCCCCATTTCTCCAGAAACTCTAAACCCGAACTGTTGTTGCCGTAAGCTCCTCTTTGCCGTTTGCTTCATTTCAATGGGAATCTACTGCATTTTCAACCCAAAAACTTAAGGTAAGTAGTCGGCATTCGTGAATCTATATATATATATATATATTTACCTATTTTGTGCTTTGAATGTGTTCGTGAGAATATTGTGTCCTTGATAACTGAAATTTGTGATGGAAAATGAATATATTGGATGAATATAAATATAAATATAAATATATATTTGTATATATTGAATGTAAATATAAATTTTGAAAATATATTTATGAATATAAATATATATATTTGTATGAATAGATGTTGAAATTATGTAATATTGTTGTTTTTATGTAATATGTAAAAATATATATTTGTGCTTGAATTTATTGTCGATTTTGTGAAATTATGTAATATATATTTGTGCTTGAAATTATGTAATATATATTTGGATGATGAAATTATATGTAGCCGAAGGATTTTGTGTAATATGTATGAATATATTGAAATTATAGTGTAATATGTTTATGGCGCGAATTGTTTAAAAATTTGGAAGTATTTGATTTTACGACGGACAGAAAAAATTAAAAACAGCGGTGGTGCAAGATGTTGGACATGATATGTTGGCATCCCAAGCTGAGCAATTGGTCATATGGTGGAAAGATGAACATGACTTCAATAGGATATGGTTAAGTCCATTTCATTGTCGGTACGATTTAATTATATCCGAAATTATTACTTTCTCAAATATATATATATATATATATAGTATATTATATATTTTTAATATTGACTTTTATTTTAGTGCTCATTGGACGCTTGGTGTCGTGGCCCCGTACTTGGGGTATGTTTGGTTTTTTGATTCCGCCAACACCAAAGCTAATGTTGATTTCAAGCGATTAATAAACAAGTAAGTTAATTTAAAAAATTAATAAGTTAATTTTAGTGATAAAATTTATTTTTAATAATTTTTTTAATTTATAAAATGATACATATATAGAGCTTGAACATTATGAAATGAGCCGAATGTACAAAGGTCAAAAAATAAATTAATTAGTTGGCGATGGAGAAATGTAAAATATATGAATTATTTATTTTATTAATGTTAAAGTATTAAAAATTATGTATATTAATATTTTAAATTAATTTTTTGTTGGCACCATTGCAACTCATAAGTCATGAGTGTGCATATTATCTATGCATGATGATGAGGGAAATAATAAATATCGATTCATTCGTACCACAGTCTCAATTACATAATACTGTAAGTATAATTTTAGTGTAACTGTAAATTTATATATAATATTATGTTTACTAATGCATTAATATTATTTGTTTGATTTTTATGTACAGTTTAAAAATTGTGTTTGGGTACAAGACTTAGTGAATGAATTTAGAGAAGATGAGGCTAAATATTTTATTAAGAATTTCGAACCCTTCAAATTTGTTAAAGCAGTATGATTAGTTCAATTTAATTATTAATTATGTATAAAATTTTTGTAATTATTAATATTATTGTGTAATTAGTAATTAGTATTGTATAATTTGTAATTTTATTTTAATTAGAATTGCTTATATTTTTGTATAATTAATATAATCATTTTATTATTTACTGTTTTTATATTAGTTATTATTATTTTAATTGAAAACATATTATTCATTAAATTTTTTATATTTAATATATAAAAGCCGAAATATACATATATATATATTTATATACATAAATATATAATATACACGATGGTTCAAGATTGGTCACGTGGTCAAGTTCAAATACATTAACGACGGGCCAGTGGTAGGGACCGTCGTGTATATATTATGTATAAATGGCGGTTCCTTCGTAAGAACTGTCGTCTATACTTGCCACATAAACGACGGTTTTTGGTTGAAAACCGTCGTCTATATATTTGCCCCATGGTGTCCACGTGGCTTCGGCATTGTTTTCAATGACGGTTTGGACCGTCTTCTTAAGTTTTTAAACTTCGGTTTTGAACCGTCGTTTATGTTTTTGATTATTTACGACACCTGATTACACGGCGGTTTGGGTCTGTCGTTGTAAACACTTAACACGTCTGTCTTTTTCCGACGTTTTTGACCCTGTTTTCTAGTGGTGCAAACCTAGGAATAAGCACGATTTTACCTCGCAAATCATATGAATGGTGTTTCAATCTGATGATGTTTCTTTCATGTCTGAATTGCTCTAGCTCCACTATGTTGAGGTTGTATCTTCCCTCTTATAAGGTATGTATATACCTATTAAATGCTACATTAGTACTCTTTTATTAATGTTTTACTACTAGATATAGTTAAGTTAATATGTGTGTGTGTGTGTGTGTATATATATATATATATTTTTTTTTTGTTATTGGAAATTCTTTGTACGTAGGACCTACTACTTTTACCGCTAATTATTAGTCAAATTCTTATTTTTGGTAAATTATCCAATTTTGTTACTTCTAAGATTTGCAAATAGGACTTTTCTTTAAAGTTGTTAAAGGTGGCACTTTTGATGTTGGAGATGCTGTGGTGGCAGAGAAGGTTGCTGTTCAGGTGTGCAAACCAGACCAGCAAAATAACTTTAGTCTTAGTTACTTTTTCTGTTTTAGTTTGGTGAAAATGTAACGGTTACTTACATTACAAGTAACTGAGAATTAGTGGGGGTTTTTATTTATTTTATTTTATTTGGTTAGATCTTAGGAGTTTTTGGTGAGAAAAGTCTAATGTCATTAATTACCGCATGACTACTGCTGTGAAAGTAGGTAATTACAGCATGTTACAAACATTGTTGAACTCGTATACATGAAAGTCTAATGTCATTAATTACCGCATGACTGCTGTGAAAGTAGATGTACATCTTATTGACAGAAATGAAAATAGCAGTTTTGCTGGTTTTTCAGTTTTCCTTTATCTGTTTTCTCTTGGTTTTCTGCAACGTTTTTCCTCCTCTTTGAGAAAGCTCTGGGTAGAGCCTTCAAATTGGGGAGATTTGAGTACTACTGTATTAGTGCCATATTGGGGAGATTGCAAGACAGTTTTGAATAAATTAAAATTCAGAGATTATTCTCTTTTCCTTTCAGTTTTTGAAATTCGTGAGCGAACAACGAGTTTTGAATTTCGTTGTTAGTATGTCTTTCTCATTAGCTTCCGCTACATCATTCTCTAACCTTTCTATGTGTATTTTAAGCTTAAATAGAGATATAAGTTTATGTGAATTACTGTTTTATATGAGTATATTAGTTAATAGACCATTATTGGGAGTTTGTTATGCTTATAAGTTATAAGTTTATCTAGTACTTGCGTGAAACTATCAATTTATTCAAAGTCGTGAACATATTCACTAAAAACTGAAATATTAGCTAGTGCAAGATTTGTTTAACCCTGATTGTTTAGAAGGGTGATATTGTTTAACCCTTTTGTGGCCCATTGGGCCAAGATTTGGGGATCATTATTTGAAAGGCGTACTTGATTGAGTAATTCTGCCCGTAAGTCAGGCCAGTCCCCTGATGATTGCCTTTCTAGTGTAAGTTTGAGAGCCCCGAATTCCTGGCACGTCTCTGAAGCATTTTGCAGGTCTTCTTCTATTTCTTCCTCGGTTCCCAGGGCAAATTGCAGTCTGTGGATCAAACTTTCACTAGTTGGGAAGTTTGAATTGAGTTGTAATTCAAAATGATTTTCCATTTTATCAGTATCCATCTCTTGCATCGGAGTATTCACGAACAGGAAGTCCCCGCCGTGCTCCGCCCTTAACCAGGGCCCGTACATCTGAGCGGAGGCACCGTCCACTGTGGTGATAGTAGCTGGTTTAGCAAAGGAACACCTCCCTGTAATGTGGTCAAGGAAACCACATTTGTAGCAGAAATCTCCCAACCTTTCAAATTTAAATTGAACCCAACTCTCATCATCCGAGTTTCTCCCCAAGAAATACCCTGCCGGAATAGGAGAAACTGAAATAGGAGAATAACTTACATAGTAAACAAACAAACAAGTACTAGTGATCTCGGTAAATGATATGGTTTTGAAAAACTATAAAATAACCTAGCGGAAGAAGGAAATGATTAGGAAAGACGAAGAACATGGGTTTTACCATTGTGTTTCCCTCAGCATCTGCATATGAAATAAAATATATGAAAATTATTTTTGCCGTATCAGTTATGTAGAATTTTATATTTTTATTGCCATATTAAAATTATAAATAGAAATTAAATAAAAATTAATTACAATTTAGTATTTTGAATTTTGAGAGTTATGTGATTCTGGTATTAAATTTTATGTTTAGTCGATTTAAGCTTTAAATTTTTTAAATTTGTACCATTTGGGCTTTTGATTTTTTAAATAGGTGTAAATTGGTTCAATTTTCACGATTAATGAGGTTTTTTCTCTTAATTTGCAGCGTCATGAGCTGCGTTGTTCAACTGATTCGAATTGTAAGTCTAACATAGTTTTGTTGCTCGAAACTTGTCAATTTGCTATCGTTTGTTTCAAATTAAAAAAAAAGTCATATATTTGTCATAAGCATCATGTTAACAGTCTGTCTACTAAAATTGTGAAGTTGAACCAATTTGCAAATTTAAAAAATCAAAGGTCCAAATTGCATAAATTTAAAAGCTCTAAAACTTAAATTAACTAAACATAAAAATTAAGTCCGAAATTGCATAACCTTACAAATTGAAGGTACTAAATTGCAATGAACGCAAAGAAAAATAAACTTTTCAAAGACTCATTAACTTAATGAGCTGCTGTTACAAGAAATAAAATAGATAAAAAAAATTATTTATTTTTAAAGGCTTTGTTAAGTCTCAGCAATATCATCATTATTGACAATATAATCTTTTTAAAACAAAAAAAGGAGATAAATAGATCATTATTTATTTATTATTATTGTTTTTTGAAAAAAAATTGCACACTATTTGTTTATATAATAATTCACACAATGACTGGAAATTAAAAATGTTCAAAACCCTCTTAGTCTTGACATTCTTTCCAACGTATAATGTTATGGCGGCTGTAGCCTGCCATTACATATTGGAAGAATTTCAAATACATTTTCCGTGGTATAGTATAATTCTAAATCGAACATTATAGTTTCGTATAATGTAAAAACATCATTTACCATAAAAAAAAAAAAAAACTGTTAAAGTTAACGGTATAAAGATAAATTGGTATTTTAACAAATATAATATTTTTTTATAATATTTCTCTCACCTCTTCTCTTTCTCTCTCTTCCGTTCTCTCTCTTTCTTCTCTTTTTTTTTTCCTCTTCTCTTTCTTTTCTCCACCACCGAATTTTTTCTAATTAATACGGACATGTTGTTGAAGTTGTTCTTTGAAACTGCATAAAACTATCAAATATTGTGCCTGCAAAAATTCAAACATTCCCTCCAAAAAAATAAAAATCATAAATACAAAATATAAATATAAGCAGTTGAAATAGTTAAATAAAAATAAAAAATGAATTACCAAGAAGTTATCGAGGTCTTGGCGTTCATGGTGAGACAAAGAATGGGGATGTTGGTGTTGGTGAGAAGCATAAGAGTGTAGAAGATGATGCGCCTGAGAGAGCTGAGTGTCGCTCAATGGCAGTTGATCGATCGGCATGGTGACTTAGAGGCAAGCCACGTGTGCCGATAGAAGCTGTTCGTAGAGTGGGTGAATCGCTATCTCCGCCTTCAGCTGCTGGTGTAGATTGTTGTTGTTGTCGGAGACTTCAACCCGCACCAAAGATGAAATGGGCATAGCGCCGCCCAAAAAGCAGAAGCAGCAACTACGCAGCAATCCCATCCTTTCTTCCTCACTTGGACGGTGGAGGACGTTGTCAACATGGCGAGATGCCATTGGTTGCCCTGTGTATTTGAGGCGGGGCTGCTGATCTTCATGGGGGTCGAGTACACTATTCGCATTGTTCCCTCCATGTCGCCGTCCCCTGCATCGCCTTCTTTCCTCTTCCCCCAACCTTAACACCCTGCTAGCTTTTCTCAATACGGTAGGTACCTAACTCTTTTTAAGTATTCTTCAATTTTTCTTTTTCAATTTTCGGTTAATGCCAATGTTTTTTTAACTTTTGTTTTGTTTTTATTTTTGCATGGTTGGTGAAGTTTTTGATTTTTGTTTTGGGTTTTTTTTCCTGGCCACATAAATGCATTGATCATGAAAATTAACAAATTTGATTTCGAAAAGTTTGATTCTTTTTGAGATTTCTGATATGGGTTTTTAACGATTAGGTGTTTGTGGGAATACAAGCTATATATATACTGTGGACATGGCTAATCGAAGGTCAAAGAATGCAGAGGATGGAATTGGCATGGAGTTTTGATGCGCTGAATATGCTTAAGAGAATGAGTCTGTTGTGTACCAGAGGTCATTATAGTATAGCCTTGGCTTTTGGGGTTGGTTCTCGGATTCTCTTTGATTTTCTTGCTGGAAAATATGAAGAAAGCAAGAGAAAACCAACCATTCTTGAAACTTCACTGCCTAAACCACCACCACCACCTGCCATCTTTCCCAATCCATGTTCTTGCATTTTTTTTTCTGGAGTAAATATATAGGAGGAAAAAACAAACACAAATAATTATATATTGGGGTTTTGAATGAGAGAGAGAAAGAAAAAATTAAAGGAGAGAGAGGGAGGGAGGAGAGAGAGAAATAAATAAAAAATATTTTATTTTAATAAATACAAAGGTATTTTGGACATTTTACCCTCTGACAGAGACCTGACATGGACAGTAGTGTTAAGTCAGAACTCCATAATTGGTGTTTATGCATTATACGAAATCACGGAGTTGTATTTGGAATTATACTAAAAGTCAAAAAGTGTATTTGAAATTCTCCCTTGCATATTTACTATATATAATCATAGCTATGATTATAGTTATTGCAGAGTGTTCAACCTTGACTATCTTTCTTTTTTAATTTTTAATTTTTTTCCCCTTGATAGCATTCAATCTTGACTACCAGAGTAAATTAGTCCAATGGCACACCTATATATATTTCTTGGCAATGGTCACAAATTTAAAAGTCCACATTCCCATATCAAAAAAATCAAAGCAATTGTTATATCTTGACTATTAATAACGTTTTCACTTAATNTTGACTATCAATAACGTTTTCACTTAATTACCAAAATAAAATTAAAGAAACAACTTTTTTACTTAATTTTATTATTGAATTCCATTATAGAAGTCATAAATAATAATAATAATATATTATTATTATTATTATCAAAAAAAATTAATTTTTCAAAAACGAAGTTTCAAAATCAAAACTACTTTTATCAAGGATAGATATTCAGTTAAAATATATTGATTGGCTGTATTTATTCCAACGGGAACTAGGAAGACGCCCTTTTGAGTTCCCTAGATTTGCATTGGAAATTGTATTTATCTACAGAAAAATTCTTATCAGCATATATCTCCAAGACTATATCTATAAATATATATATATATATATATAGTTCATTAATAAATGAATAAAAAAACAGATGAGAAGGTAAAACTAAAGAAATGGATGAGGAAGGAAGATCATCAAGCTTTGACCTGGTTGATGATTTTTACTTCTCAGCACTCTTTGATGAGAATGAATTATTACCAATCTCAGACGAGTTATATGCAGATCAGCTGCAGCTCCAAGAGGTCCTCATGTCCTCAGCAATCTCTTTAACACCAAAACGATCATCTTCAACATCATCCCCGGAAACAAAGAAAGCCAAATCCATGAAAATGGAAACCGGTCAATCATCTTCTCCTCCTCCTGGTCAACTGTGTCTTATATGCTTGGATGCAAAACCTGGTGGACAAATCTTCAGAAATAATATCGGCTGCGCTCATTCGTTTTGCAACGATTGCCTTGCCAAATATGTAGCAACAAAGATTCAGGATAATATTTTCAAGGTTGAGTGTCCTGATCTCAATTGCAACGGTGTGTTGGAGCCCCAATTTTGCCGTTCCATTGTTCCTGAACGAGTGTTTGATAGATGGGAAAATGCTCTTTGTGAATCTTTGGTTCTGGGTGTTAACAAATTTTACTGTCCCTATAAGGATTGCTCTGCTCTGTTAGTGGATGATGGGAAAGAGGCTGTGACTGTCTCTGAGTGTCCCAATTGCCATAGATTGTTCTGCGCTCAGTGCAAAGTTTCATGGCATAATGGAATGGAATGCAAAGAGTTTCAGAAACTAGGTGAGGAGGAGAGAGGGAGAGAAGATATAATGGTTATGGAGCTTGCTAAGAAGAACAAATGGAGAAGATGCCCCTCCTGCAACTTCTATGTGGAAAAGAGTTCTGGTTGTTTACACATTACATGCAGGTAATTATTTCCTTCTAAATTTGTTCTACTTTACAAAAAAATTTGTAATGAGGAAAAATAAATGAAGAATATGTATATGAGATATTTATGGTTAAGATTTAATCAAATTATATTGTTTTTTTTACAGTCTTGTTGTTGCCTAACCTTTTGCTTTTATATCCATGTAGGTGTCAATATCAGTTCTGCTATTCGTGCGGATCAAAGTGGTCGGATACTCATGAATGTGTTCCATTGCCAAACTAATTATGGAAAAGAAGGTTTTGTTTGATAACAATCCTCTCTATTGTAATTAGATCGATATGCGTTTTTAATATTTTTATGCTTTATGTATGGTTAGAAATGTCTCATCTCTTAATCTCTTTTATTTATTTATTTATTTATTTCTGGGTGTGATGCAGTATTAAGATATTTATCTATGATTTAATTTAATTTGCTTGTGAATTAATTTAATAATTGAAGGGTATATAAAGTTGTAACAAAAATAAATTCACATGGAAGGCCCTGAACAACCTTTGTTTGTACGCTCCTCATTGGACTGCTCTGGGTTTCACGAATCTTAATTCTCTCTGAACAACTCTTTTAGTAGTGTTGGTTTTATTTGGTCTCCTAGAGAGTAGATCCTGTAATAGACTTGCCCCTTGATTGGCTAAGTGGGGCTCTCTTAACACTGTTACTGCGACTTTTATCTCTTCTTTTTGTGCCCCATTCTTTTGTATCTCTCTTTGAATCAGGAATTTAGCCTAGGTGCTAGTTTTACGAACAAAATAGAAATAGTCTCAGTCCATTGAAAAACCTTAAAATTATTCAATCCAATTTTCACAAGAGCCCTTAGTATTAGGGGGAAATTAATGTGATCGTATATTTATTTTTTTTACTCTAGAATTGGGTTTCACCATTTAAAATAAATCAATTAATATTCAGAATTTATATATATTATTTGTCATTATTTTAAACTTCATCCATGGAATGAAACCCATATTTATTTATTTATTAATTATTCATATACAAAATCGTTTAAAATGCATACTAGTTCACACCATAAAGTTATATCCCTCTGGTAATAGTGAGGGGGTGATAAATAACAATACTCAAATTTAATTTATTTTAATGCTTAGAAATATCATTTTGCTAAGGTAATCTAATCAGATAACGATGTTCATGCCGCATGAACGTTCCAATATTCAATTAGTCCAGAGACACTTTCCAATCAAGATCGAAGACCTACGATTAGTTGATAGACCATTATTTGGAGGTTGGTATGTTTAATATTCAATATTCAATTATATGTTTAGGTGAGTTTCTATTTTATATGAATATATTAGTTAATAGACCATTATTGGGAGGTTGATATGCTTATAAGTTATAAGTTTATCTAGTACTTGCGTGAAACTATCAATTTATTCAAAGTTGTGAACATATTCATTAAAATCTGAAATATTAGCTAGTCCTAGAGCTAAAATTTCACTTGTTTAAAGTTCAAATAGTGTCTTGAGATTGCAAGGCCAAATGAGAGGAGGATTTCCACTCCACATCAGCTTCGCAAATTGCTCGTCGGCCTTCTCAGAGGGATGAGCAGGGTCAAAGAAGAGATAATCATCAGGATTATCACATAGTTCATATTCGTTTTTCACTCCACACCATCCAACTCCTCTGTATGGACCAGAGCCACAACATGCCGTCTTTGCTTCCTTGAAACCTTCGCAAAAGAAATCCCAAAACCATAGATTATAAAACAGAGAACATGTTCACCATATAATGGAAGAAAATAAAGCATGTCTAATTAGATAGCCCGAAGTGACATTAGAGTACCATATTTTGATGGGTTATTAATTCTTTCCCCAAAAGCAGCATACATATCAGCCTCTGAATATTTGAAACCTTTGAGCTTTTTTTGTAGCTCCACAAGGACTTTGGAAAGTGCTGAATTGTGTAGTTTTCGCGCTGTTGAGAATTCATCCACGCACGAACCTTCTCTTCCTGCAGGTTTAAGTGCTCTTGACATTGGAAAACAACCTGTAGCAACCAGGTTTAGAATCCCAAATTTTCTTCCTCCTCTATTGTATATTCCCTGATATATAAAAAAAAAAAAAAAAAGAAGAAGAAAAAAGTACTGCTTAATTTAACACATTTGGGAAACAAAAATAAACTAGGCTTCTATGTCTTAGCTAGGTAGAAAAGCATAACAAAAAGGGGTAAGATATATATGTATTTGTACTTTGATAACATTTGTCAAATTGCCTATCACCATGCCAACATATGCTTCTTGAGAATGGAATGGAATCGGAGTGGTTTTAGAATTGTAATCATTGGTTCCAATGCTAAATATGTAAACAGCTTTGGACAGTAATCTCTTGGCTTCTTCACCACCTAGTTTGTACCTCAATTTCTTTTCCACATTCTTGAAATAACTAAGCTGAGTGTTAAGGGGTATCACCTGGAAAGCACATAAAATGATATTAGAAAAAATTAATTCCTAATTAATGAGAAAGCAAAAGAGTGTAATTATAATGATCGAGCCAGATCACATACAGAGCCCTTATTGGTTTCCTGCAGAGCACCTGCACCTATTGATGCAAAGTTCACCCCATAATTGTAGCTGATTCCAGGTTGCAAATATGGTGGAATCAATGGCAATTTTGCATACTCAGCTGGAACAAGATATATATATATATATATATATATACATACATATATATATGGTACAAAATATTCAATTTCTTACAATACCTAGTATTTAAACAGAGTAATTAACACAAAATGGGTTAGCATCTATTACCAATAAAATCAGGAACCAGACGGCCATTGGAGGATCTACCAGTGGGGAAATTAAAATAGGTTTCCCCATATGGCCAGTCATTTGCTCGGAAAGTAGTGGGAAAGTAGTTGTTGTTTCCAGCATCGTACAGTGAATCACCGAAGATGAACAAGCTGGTTAAATGTTTTTCACCACGGCTGCTTGGAAGGTTGAGAATGATTAATAATATTGGAGAAATTAGAGCCAAGAAGTAGATGTAAAACCTTCTTGTTGCCATCTTCTAGACCTCTAATATCCCAATTAATATAATGTATATTTGATGATATGGAAAATGCTCTTAATTTATAGGTGTTGATTCGAATTTTCGTGGTGAAGAAGAAATACAATAGCTACGGTTTAGCACAATAAGAAAAAAAAAATTAAATTAAAAAGTGTCAAGGTTTAGTCAAATTTTGCCACTTTTTTTCTGGGCCAGATTGGTCGGTTACTTTTTTATGTCTTCATTTAATTCAAGTTGCTGTGTGCTGCGTGAATCACATTTTCATATATGTCCAAAAAATGGAAAAAAACATAACTGATAGCTGTGTCCTCGTCATTCACTCAGCCAAAACTGCTGTGGGTATATTAAAATATGGGATTACTTTTGTTTTGTTGGTATTACTTGGTCATACGGAAGAAAGCATAGTACTTAGAATATTTCAGCATTTGCCTAAAAAAAATCAACCTACTCTTTCTTTCTTTTTTTTTTCCACGTCTATTATAATTTTCCACCAACAAAAAGAAAACCAAGTCAATTCTCCTAGGGGAAAACTACTTTGGCTGTGGTTCTTAGAAATGATAAGGGGGACATTACTAGAATAATGTCAGCTATGGTCTCAGCTTTGTCGGCAAGAGAGGCAGAAACCAAAGCTCTTAAGTGGGCCTCTGATGTTGCTGTGAGAGAAGGGTGGAATCGAGTGCAGTGGGTTACAGATGCTTTAAATGTGGTGGAACAGGTAAAGTCCAGTCAAGATCCTGGAGGTTGGCACACTAGGTATGCAATTATCAAGACTAAAGATAACTTCAAGAGGCAAGATTGGAGGCAGGAGTGGAATTGTCGTGCTGCGAATTGTACTGCTGATGCTATTGCTAAATTCTCTTTTAAGTTTAACTGTTGTCTTCATGTGTATGACAGTAATTTGGTTGTATCCCTCCTCGGTGAAATAGGAGAATAACTTACATATTAAACAAACAAACAAATAATGGTGATCTCAGTAAATTAATGATATGGTCTTGAAAAACTATAAAATAACCTATCAAAAGAAAGATATGATTAGGAAAGACAAAAACATGGGGGCTTAACACCATTAATGTGTTTCTTTGAGCATCTCCTTATGTGCATATGAAATAAAATATATGAAAATTAGTTTTGTCGTCTCAATTAAGTGGAATTTTATATTTTTATTGCCACATAAAAATATAAACAGATATAAAAAAAAAAAGATTAATTCCAATTTATTACGGCTATGCGATTCTAGTCATTAACTTAATATTTCGACTATTTAGGCCTTAAATTTTTTAAATTTATGCAATTTGGACCTTTGATTTTTCAAATTAGTGCATATTGGTTCAATTTCACTATTAATTAGATTTTCTCTTTTAATTTGCAGTGTCATGAGCTGCGTTTTCTAGATGATTTGAGCTGTGAAGCTGATATGGTTTTGCTGTTTAAAGTTTGTCAGTTTGCTGTCGTTTGCTTCAAATTAAAAAAGAAAATGAGTAAGATGTTTGTCATGTGCATCCATCCCATTAACAATTTGTCCATTGAAACTGTGAAGTTTAACCAATTTGCAAAATTTGAAAAATGAACGCACAAATAAAACATGGGGGCTTAACACCATTAATGTGTTTCTTTGAGCATATGAAATAAAATACATGAAAATTAGTTTTGCCGTCTCAATTAAGTGGAATTTTATATTTTTATTGCCACATAAAAATATAAACAGATATTAAAAAAAAGATTAATTGCAATTTATTACGGCTATGCGATTCTAGTCATTAACTTAATATTTCGACTATTTAGGCCTTAAATTTTTTAAATATATGCAATTTAGGCCTTTGATTTTTCAAATTAGTGCATATTGGTTCAATTTCACTATTAATTAGATTTTCTCTTTTAATTTGCAGTGTCATGAGCTGCGTTTTCTAGTTGATTTGAGCTGTGAAGCTGATATGGTTTTGCTGTTTAAAGTTTGTCAGTTTGCTATCGTTTGCTTCAAATTAAAAAAGAAAATGAGTAAGATGTTTGTCATGTGCATCCATCCCATTAACAATTTGTCCATTGAAATTGTGAAGTTGAACCAATTTGCAAAATTTGAAAAATGAACGCACAAATTTGAAAATTTTAAGATTTAAATTGACCAAACATGAAGTTTAGGGCTGAAATTGCACAACTCTAAAAGTTGAAGATACTAAATTGCAATTAATCCTAAAAAAATTAACTTTCCAACTACTCATAAACTTTATAAGCTGATATTACAAAAAATAAAATAGATAAAAAAAATTGTTTATTTTTAAAAGCTTTGTTAAGAGTCACTCAACAATATCATCATTATTAATAATATAATCTTTTTTTTTAAAAAAAAAGAGATAAATAGATCATTATTTATTTATTATTTTAAAAAAATTGCATATTATCAATCAATATAATAATTAACAGAATCACTGGAAATTAAAAATGTTCAAAACCCTATTACTCATGATATTCTTTCCAACATATAATGTTATGGTGGCTGTATCCTGCCATTATATATTTACTATATCATAATCATAGCTATATATGATTATAGTTATTGCAGAGTGTTCAACCTCGGCTATCTTTTTTTATTTTTTTCCCCTTGATAGCATTCAACATTGACTATCAATCAGAGTAAATTAGTCCAATGACAAACCTATATATATATATATATATATATTTTTTTTTTCTTGGCAATGGTCCCAAATTTAAATCTCCACATTCCCATGACAAAAAAATCTAAGCAATTGTTATATCATGACTATCAATAACGTTTTCACTTAATAACCAAAATAAAATAAAAAAACTTTTTACTTAATTTTATTATTGAATTCCAGTAATAATAATAATAATAATAATAATAATAATAATAATAAAATTAATTTATAGTAAATGATTCATATAAACAAAAATATTTAGAAGTCAGATATCAGCAGCGTTTAAAATATCAATAGTTTTCACAATGTTTCTCTGAAATTTGTATTTATTTTTTATTAGGTAACAGGAAATCTAGATTTAAAAAGAAAAAAATAAAGTAAAATTTCTGTAGTTTCCCTTGAAATTTTGATATTTCTTTGAAACTTTCTGTTCATATATGCTTATTGATTTTTGGTTAAGATTTTAGTAATATGCATCAAAATTTCTAGAAATATCTATTAGATTTAACCCTTTTACTAAAAAAATTTGAATTGTTAAGTTTAGTTAGTTAGTTTTTTTGTTTGTTTGTTTGTTTTGTTTTGTTTTTTTTTAAGGCAGATTTATTGATGTTTAGTTAAATTTTAAAAAAAAAATATAGTAAATTTTAACATAAATTAAGTACTAAAAGATATAGAATACATATATTTTATTATTTTCAATGACATGATGATATTTTTAATATATTTGCAAATAGCCAAATTATATTACAGGTAAAAGATTGAGCATCACTGCATATCACATGTCAATTGAAAATAAATAAATTATGTAATAATAAATAATTACTAAATTCAGATTGTTGACATATTAACAATTACATATACAAAAATTAGGAGATACATCTTTTGACCATTATTTTCCACAATACAACATCTATAAATGAAAATGAAGAACAAGTCAATAGTTAAAAGCCACCTAGGAACTCTATTTAGTATTGAGATAATATTCATGAATCATTAATGTAATTGTTATAATAGTATTATATATTTTTACTAATAAATAATTTTACCAAATATGTATTTTTTAAATATTTTTTTTTATCAATAATATTATATTGATAAGCGCCTTCTATTAATCCATTGATTAAGAGAAATATAATAGACATTCAATTTATTGTTTTAAATTTTTATAGCCAAATTAATTGATAACTAATTGATTAAATAAGCTAATCCTAAAATTTCAATACATATTTTCATTTTTTCCTACAAAATTTTTATTATTTTTATAAGTTTTAATCGAATAATTTCTAATATTTTTTTTATGGATATTTTCCTATTTTGATTTGTTTTTTTATGATAATTAATACGATTTCTAGAGGATGATTTTGTTTATATTAATTCGCTGAGATTTATATAGTTGTATTGTTGATTATTTATTTATATGGGTTTGGTTGAGATAATTTGTATTTTATTATTAATAGTCTAAAAATAACCATACAGTTCCGATGTACTAGAAGAAAAAAAAAAAAAAACATTGTTTTGTGAACAAACATAAAATCACAATTTTAATTTGAAAAACTAAAAGTTATAAATTTGCATTCTCTTAGACTGATTTTTCCTCCTGAATAATATAAAAAAAAATAATTTTTTTCAAAAACCAAGCTCCAAAACTACTTTTTATCAAGGATAGATATTCAGTTAAAATATATTGATTGGCTGTATTTATTCCAATAGTAACTAGGAAGACACCCTTTTGAGTTCCCTAGATTTGTATGGGAAATTGTATTTATATATAGAAAAATTCTTGTCAGCATATATATATATATGTATATAGTTCATTAATAAATGAACAGTTGAGAAGGTAAAATTAAACAAATGGATGAGGAAGGAAGATCATCAAGCTTTAACTAGCTGGTTGATGATTTTTACTTCTCAGCACTCTCTGATGAGAATGAATTATTACCAATCTCAGACGATTGCCTCGGCAAATATGTAGCGACAAAGATTCAGGATAATATTTTCAAGGTTGAGTGTCCTGATCTCAAATGCAACGGTGTGTTGGAGCCCCAATTTTGCCGTTCCATTGTTCCTGAACAAGTGTTTGATAGATGGGAAAATTCTCTTTGTGAATCTTTGGTTCTGGGTGTTAACAAATTTTACTGTCCCTATAAGGATTGCTCTGCTCTGTTAGTGGATGATGGTAAAGAGGCTGTGACTATCTCTGAGTGTCCCAATTGCCATAGATTGTTCTGCGCTCAGTGCAAAGTTTCATGGCATAATGGAATCGAGTGCAAGGAATTTCAGAAACTAGGTGAGGAGGAGAGAGGGAGAGAAGATATAATGGTTATGGAGCTTGCTAAGAAGAACAAAAAAATTTACAAAAAAATTTGTAATGAGGAAAAATAAATGGAGAATATGTATATGAGATATTTATGGTTAAGATTTAATCAAATTATATTGTTTTTTTACAGTCTTGTTGTTCCTAGCCTTTTACTTTTATATCCATGTAGGTGTCAATATCAGTTCTGCTATTCGTGCGGATCAAAATGGTCCATTGCCAAACTAATTATGGAAAAGAAGGTTTTGTTTGATAACAATCCTCTCTATTGTAATTAGATCGATATGCGTTTTCAATATTTTTATGCTTTATGTTTGGTTAGAAATGTCTCATCTCGTAATCTCTTTTATTTATTTATTTATTTCTGGGTGTGATGCAGTATTAAGATATTTATCTATGATTTAGTTTAATTTGCTTGTGAATTAATTTTTTCCCTAATCACTATGTGAATTCTTTGGTTTCATCTCTTACATATAAGAAACTGTCATAAAGTATTTCAATGATTAAAACAAAAAACTTTTATCACTGGCTAGGCAGTTAGTAAGTATCGATGGCAATCCATTGAGATTTATTATTATTATTTTACGTTATTTTTGTTTAAGTACTATTACTGAGTTGGTTTTTTATTGATAAATGTTATTGAGTTGGTTATTTATTGATGAATGTTATTGACTTGATTCTCTATATTTTAACGAATATTAAATTTTTACATGGTAATGACACTCTGCACTATATGCATTTGAATTAATTCAAGTAATTAATGAAGTTCAAAATAATTGAAGGGTATATGAAGTTGTGACAAAATGAAATTCACATGGAAGGCCCTGAACAACCTTTGTTTGTACCCTCCTCATTGGAGGGTTTCAAGAATCTTCTCTCTGAACAAGTGTTAGTTTTATTTGGTCTCCAGATAGGGGTGTGTATAAAAACTGACTAATCGAATAAAACAACCGATCCAATCCAATCCAACCTGGATCGGTTATATTAGTGTAATTAGATTGGATCGGTTTTGAAAAATTAAAAACCAAAGTTCAATTAGGTTCGGTTCGGTTCGAAGTGTTAAAAACCGATCAAAACTGATCCAATCCGAATTGACTACTTTTTTTTCTTTTAACAAAACATATGACAATTAGTTTAATATTATTAGTATGTAGGCTTTGTTATATTATTGTATGACTAAGTGGGGCTCTCTTAACACTGTTACTGCCACTTTTATCTCTACTTTTGTGCCCCATTCTTTTGTATCTCTCTTTGAATCAGGAATTTAGCCTAGGTGCTAGTTTTACGATCAAAATAGAAATAGTCTCAGTCCATTGAAAAAACTTAAAGTATCTCCAATGGGTCTGTTAATTGCTAAAAAAATATTGCCACATCAAATTAATAGACAATGTTTGAGAAAAAACTTCTCCAATGGTTATGTGTAAAGTCTTTGTTAGAGTAACGTGGCAAGAAAAAAAATAAAAGCTGTCGGGTTGACCCTCTACTTCTAGAGAGTCTGTTGGACATGCTGACTCTAAAAAAATTTTTTTTATCTTTATTTTTGGCAGTTTTATTTTAATTAGGGTTAATTTTAATTAGATTAATTTTTTTAAAAAAATTACATATAATCAATTAAGTTTATTTCAAACAGTTTTCATTAGAAACTATTTTTGAATATTCACTGTCTATTAAATATATATTTGTCACATAAGCAACAATGACTTTTATTATACATGCCACATAGATTTCAATTCATAGTATCATTAAAGATGCTCTTACAATTGTTCAATCCAATATTCACAAGAGCCCTTAGTATTTGGGGGAAATTAATGTGATCGTGTATTTAATTTTTTACACTAGAATTGGGTTTCACCATTTAAAATAAATCAATAGTCAGAATTTATATATATTATTTGTGATTATTTTAAACTTCATCCATGGAATGAAACCCGTATTTATTTATTTATTAATTATTCATATACAAAACCGTTTAAATTCATACTAGTTCACACATAAAGCAATATCCCATGGTAATAGTGAGCTATGATGATAAATAACAATACTCAAATTTAATTTATTTTAATTTTTAGAAAGATCATTTTGCTAAGGAAACCTAATCAGATAACGATGATCATGCCGCATGCACTTTCCAATCAATTAGATCAGAGACACAAACCAATCAAGATCAAAGACTCCAATCAAAAAAGCAATTTTTTTTTTTTTTATAAATATATACCATGTTAATTATTGTAAAATAAACAGAGTAGATTCTACTCTACATTATTTGCTGTGTGAACTAATTTAATCGTTTTGATCAAAAAAAGAATTTATGTTTTTATGATATGATAATTTAGATTTGATTGGGAATCTAATTAATCTATTAATATCTATTCTATTATATTTTATTCCTACTGAAATTCTAATCCTAAACCTATTTTATTTCTGAAACTCTAATCCTAAACCTATTTTGCTTCACATGCAAGCATATTTTGTATCCTCTTTCTCTTTAATTTCACTGAAAGTCCAACTTCGTTCGCTTTTAATTGATTCGAGCGTCTGCTTCTGAAGTGCTTGGATGGTGAAGATTTTTTGCATAGACATTGGCAAAGGCCAATTATCTAGGGGAAACAACAAAATAGGAGGAAGCTCTAGTGAGGTGGGTGATAAGGATGCAATGTTTTCTTCTTCAAGAGCCATGACAAAGAGAAAGAAAGCTAAAAGCATATCAGGACCCAACAATAACAATAATAAGAGAGAAAGTAGAGGTCAGTACGCTTCGCACGGTGGACATGAAGATGAGGAGGTGTGTCTGATCTGCATGGATGCGAAACCTGCTCGAGAATTCTTCAGGAATGGCAGCTGTTCGTGTTCTCGTTCGTTTTGCAACGACTGCGTCGGCAAATACATAGCGGCCAAGATTCATGAAAACGTGTCGACTGTAGAGTGCCCAGAGCCCGAGTGTCAACGCCTGCTGGAGCCGAAAAATTGCCGCTGCATTGTTCCCAAGCGAGTGTTTGACAGATGGCAAATTGCAATTTGCGAAGCTCATCTGGGGGAGAAGAAATTTTATTGTCCCTTTAAGGACTGCTCTGCTCTGTTATTGGATGAGGATTTGACTGTCTCTGAGTGTCCCAATTGCCTCAGATTTCTCTGCGCTCGCTGCAAAGTTCCGTGGCATAATGGAATCGAATGCGATGAGTTTCAGAAACTGGGAAAGGAGGAGAGAGGGAGAGAAGATTTAATGGTTATGGAGCTTGCCAAGATGAACAACTGGAGAAGATGCCCCACCTGCAAAATCTATGTAGAAAGGAGATCTGGCTGTCTATTAATTACATGCAGGTAACTGCTACCAATCTATTCATATATATTTAGATTTTGCATTTATTTGTGTATATGCTTTCTTGTGTTTAGCAATTAAAGGACGAGTAATGTTGTAGAAACCACCTAATATACTATCATCTATAGAAGTCTTATTGTATTATTAGTTAACATATTACTATAATTTTTTATATAGATAAGTGATTATTTGAAGAGATAAATATAATTAAATGTAAACCAATTGGTATAGTTTTAGTAAATATGGTGGTAGTCTTCTAACATTATTCTTAAAAGATACACTTAAAATTTTGATATATAACTGTGTAAACATATAAGAAAACGGATTCCTATAAATATATATGTATTAATGGCTAAGAATAAAATCAAATTATTGATTTTTTTATTTTTTATTTATTTTAAATCTTAAGTATCGTATCCTAAGATTTTGCTTTATTTATTTAATTATTTATTATATATTTAGGTGTCAATGTCAGTTCTGCTATGCGTGTGGATCAAAATGGGCTTCGAATCATGCATGCGTTGCACTACTTCAAGATCGAGATCACTGCATGTTTGTGTTATCTATTGGTATAATAATATTTGTTATACTAATGTCAGCTCTGATTATTTATTTTTCTTGGTCTAATTAGCACCATTAGGTCCTTTAAGTCATTCCAGAAATACCTAAGGTTGCTAATTAAACAAAAATTGTGAAACTAAATAACTACAAAAATAATAATAATAATAATAATAATATAAGGCTACGTTTGTAGAAGCCTTAGAAAAATATGCCATATTTTGCTTTCGATCGGTTTGCATAGAAATTTTCTGTTCTCCCTATTCAATCTTTGAACTTATTTGAGTTCCTTGGTAAAAAGCTTTTAGAATGACGGAAAAAAAAAAAAGACCTTTTATAATCTCTTTGCATGGCATGGCTCTGATATATCTATCTATATCTATATATTATATAAGTGCTCTTTGAAAATATATGCCATTTTTCATTATATTTCGTTCTTTCTATTTCTCTAGATTCTAAAGTAAGTATTGGTGATGCCCTTTGGTAGCATGTCATCAATATTTTTGTCACATAGGATTAATATTAGGATAATATAAAATGACCTCAAAAAAAGTTGAACAAAAAATACATATATAAAGATCCAAACAAACTTACATATAAGAAAAGTGTTAAAAAAAATATAGAAGACCTGAAGTAGTAACTATTCCGATAACAAACATAGATGTGTTCATAGAGTGCATTGCCAATGCAAGGTATCCAATGTCTATATATATATATATATATATATAGTCGAACTATTATCATATATACTTGATAAATAAGTCATCAAAAAATGTTAGCCATGCAAACCACTTATATTTTAATTTATCATTTAATCTTGGTTTTTGAATTTCATATATGAATATAACAAATATATAATAGTAGACTCCTATATATATATATATATATAAAAAGAGTATGCAAGGTTGTCTTTTTAGATTTTCTTTTTTAAACATGGTTTTCTTAATTAATCAATATTATCAAAAAGCAAGATGATATATACAATTCATCAAAAAAAGAATATAAATAAAAATAGTGTACTGAAATTAAACAAAGTAATATAAAATTATTTTTTTGATATTAATATTAATAGTGTATAATATTAATCTAAATAACCATATGCTATATTTTACAAGTTAATCTAAATAACCATATGTTATCATTTACAAGTTCCAATTAATTAGGAAAGCGCTACTTTTTACACAGCACAAACTTATATTTTTATTAAAATTAGTGTTTGTGAAAAAAACCTCTTAATTAAGAAAACTGATCCTTCCTTCCTCGATAATATCAGAAAATTTAATTTGTCAAGGATAGTCATAAATACGGTAGACTATATAATATTGATCAGCCGTTAACCAATAGAGAGGACTTCACTGGTGCCTCGGTATGAACTTGTACAATCTCAATTTTGACCCGTCTTCCTTTCTTTTGTCTCTTTTGCTTAGTCAACCACTGGGGTTTTTCTATATATGACAATATTTTTCTATTATTATCTAATGAAAAGTATCACTAGGATTTTTTATTTTTCTTTTCAATTTAATGTCTTACAAAAGCAATTATTACGATCGATCAAAATATATAGACGTAGTCTCTCAGTCCGTTGAAAAAATTTAAAACTATTCAATCCAATTCACGAGCCCTCAGTATTCGGGTGAATTCTAATATATTTACTGCGGTATCATGATTATATTCTTGTGCTGCAAAGTATGTGTGAATATATATAATTTATATATTTGGTATGCATATATTAAATTATATATTTTTTGTTAACTTCAGGACTACAATTTATATGATAAAATTTTAATTGAAATATTTAATTAATTTAATTTTTAAATATTAAAACTAAAAAAAAAATATCAAATTTAGCAATGCTCAAATTTTATTCATTAAATTTTTTTTTGAAAGAATTTTGTTAAGGAAACCTTATCAAATAATGATCATACTGCAGTTTCCAATCAACATCGGAGACTCAAATCAAAATCACAACTTTTATTTATTTATTTAATTTTTATTTTTATCATGTCAATTAATTAAGCATATCGTAAAATAAACAGAATAGATTCTACGTACTAATTTGTTCAAGAGACATGAGGAGTACTAGTGGGCAATATTCTTCACATGGTGAATATAATCATGATAAGTTGTTGAGGTGTTCATTGGTTCAAAACTGATATATTTTAAAAATAATTAATATGATCCAATTAGTAATCGGTTTTATTTTTTTCAATCTGATTCGATCCGATCTATACATTAAATCAAATACAATCTATTCTAATTAGTAATTGGATTGGATTGGTTTAACTTTAACTTTTATTTAATTTTTTTGGACTTTTTAAAATTTAATTTTTAGCTTTTTCTACTTTGAAAATATTTGACATTTGAGCTATTTTTTGTGCCAAGAATTTGTTGCGCTTAAACTTTATTTAAAAAATTATGTTTTTTTTCAAAACCTAACACATAAAGTGCCCACTAAGTAATCCATAAAAATTATGTTTTTTTTTTCAAAACTTAACACATAAATGATTACAAAAATAACAGGATAAATAAATATATTAAACTAAAACAAAACAAAATTAGTTTACTAATATAATAATCCAGTAATTCAATTCTAAATTTAAGCTAAGATAATAAAACCTACATACTAGTAATATTAAACTAATTGTCATATGCTTTGTAAAATATATATATAAAGTGCCCACTAAATAATCGGTTCGGTTTGGTAAGTTTTTAATGTTAAAAACCGAACCGAATTGACTATCGGTTTTAAATTTTCAAAACTGATTCAATCAAATTACACTAAAATAACCAATCCAAACAAATTAGATTGAATTGGATCGGTCAATTTCATCGATTGATCTGTTTTTATTGCACATCCCTAATCAACTATGTCTGATCTGCATGGATGCAAAACTTGCTCGAGAACTCTTCAGGAATGGCAGCAGTTCGTGCTCTAGTTCGTTTTGCAACGACTGCATCAACAAATACATAGCGGCAAAGATTCATGAAAACGTATGGAAGATAAGAGTGTCTTGATCATCCCAAATGTCAATGCCTATTGAAGCCGAATCTTTGCCGCTCCATTGTTCCCAAGGGAGTGTTTGACAGATGGCAAATTGCAATTGGCGACGCTCAAAATTTATTACTCGATCGAGGAGGGAAGAGGGAGAGCTAGAAGATATATAATGGTTATGAAGCTTGCCAAGAAGAAGAAACGGAGAAGATGCCCCTGCTGCAAAAATCTATGTGGAAAAGAGATCTGGTTGTAACCAAATTACATGTTGGTAATTTTTACCAACGATTCATATATAATTAGCTTTTACATTTTATGTGTGTATGTGCTTGTGTGTGTGTGTGTTTAGTAATTAATTAAAGGACATACTTTGATTTTTAATTATTATATATTGATGATAGAAAAAACTGTGTAAACGTATAAGAAAATGGATTCATAGATGTATCAATGGCTAAGAATAATCAAATTATTGTTTTTTTAATCTTAATTATCGTATCCTAAGCTTTTTCTTTATTTATTTATTATATATATAGAGGTGCTAAAGCATCCGAAGTCGCTTATGTTTTGGAGCCCGAAAACAGATGGGTTAAACATCTGTTAAAATTTTGGAAGAAAATGTGCGTTTCGAAAAAAATTTCAATTTTGATTTTTTCTTAACATATGGGTTAGAAACGCACCGTTTCACATCCAATTCCAATTTCAAGCAGGTTAGAAGCCAGTAGCCATCATTTTGCTATCTTCCTCTGCACCAGAATAGCTCAAACACAGAGAAATGAAACTGCGCCTCCGTCGCTTCAGACAACATAGTCTGAAAGCGCTTTTGTAACCTCCAGCACCACGACCTGGACTGAACTCTGAATCGTTACCATTTTAAATTTATTGGATCATAAATTGTGGCTTATTACAGTGTGCCGGAATAAGCACTTTTTTTTACTGGTGAAAACCACATTTTTTTTTTCTTTTTTTCCTTGTTGAGAAGACAAAATGTCATTTGAAATTGAGGTTGAGTACAGTCAGTCTTTTACATTGTATCTTTAACCAATGGGAATAAAAATATACAACTCATAATTTTATTTTCTATAAAATTATAAGGCATTATAAAATTGATATTATTAAATACAAAAATATACTTTCACATTTCTACAACTACTCTAAAAATAAAATGGCAGGACTAAAAATTCACATCATTTTTCTTATTTATTTTATTTCTGAATTCTTTTATGCCAACAACTTTTTAACAATGTTCTGTACTTTCTTTCTTACTCAGTTCAAATCAAATAGAAAAAAATAAAAACTTTTTTTCACAATTCACTAGGAAGAAGAATAGTCTCTCTCTCTCTCTCTCTCTCTCTCTCTCTCTCTTTCAGTTCTTCGGCCTTCTCCACCGCCTCTCTACATTCTCACCTCCTCTCCACGCTCGCTTCGCAGCAACAAAGTACAATCTTCAACAACTTCAGAAGCTCACCTTCCCCATTCTTCGTCCCCTTCATATCCTTATCGAACACTTCCCCTGTCCACTCCTCTCTCACCACTGAGTTCACCCACTTTGCCAAATCCGAGTCCCCTAATCTCCTGATTGACTTACTGTTCGAAACTTGTATGCAAGAAGCCACGATCTCCACTACATTGCTTGGGACAATCCTCCAAAGCAAGGACCCATTTGCTCAAAAATTTGCAAAGAATGATCTGGTCTTGGACGGAATTGACAAAGAGCTTTTAGGTCGCTACTAGCTTTTAACCCAAGCATGAAATTGAAATTGGATGTGAAACGGTGCCCCATATGTTAACAAAAAGTCAAAATTGAATTTTTTTTCAAAACGCACCGTTTCTTCCGAAACTCTAATAGATGTATAACCAATCCATTTTCGGGCTCCAAAACATCAGCGACTTCGGGTGCTTTAGCATCTCTGTATATATATATATATATATATATCAAGGAGTGCTAAGGAACTAGATATTTGGTTCCTTAAAGAGCCCGAAACGGTGTGTTTAACGCCTGTGAAAAATTGCAATACATTTGGTCAAAATTGGGGATATGAAAAAAAAAAATATTTCCGTTTATTAAAATTGCTATAATAATTCTGTTTCCACTACTTTTACATGGAAGTTAGAACAGAACATCTCCATCTACAAAACCCCCATTGCTGGTAAAACTACAAGATGAAAATTAATTTTTACTTCAATTTAAGTCCACCATTATTTATTGTCATTCTCATCATTAATTACCTGGAATCCCTCACGATCCCACGGTTTCCTGCCAAAATCATATTTTCATCTTTTCTCGCGAAAATGTTGCATACAAACACTAAAGCTTTGGCTATCTGGTTTTGCACGTGGTAATTAAGCAACTTCTGTTCTTGATTTCTCACCAGCTAATTTGCATATAGTTTCTAAGTTGAAAAGTTGTTTCTGGCAATCTCATATAGTTGAACTTTCCTTGGAATCTGTTACATGCTCTCTCCTCAGTTTCTGGGATGCATTTTCCAATCTAGGGGACGAAGGGTCCTATCCATTCTTCAATATACTTTTGGGCGAGTGGGATAATCATCGTCGATACTGATTCATTTTGTGGGCTTTGAGATTCTTCATCAGAAATAAGAGTAGACATACCCAGTTAATTTCAGGGTTGACTGAATAAAAGAAGAAGAGGACGAAACATACCCATAACGAACAGATCCAAACTAGGTTTGCTTTGTGTCGATACCATGCTTTCCTTGCGACTTGCAATGCATCGTTTTAAAGCTTAAAGCTCACCGCCGCAGGTGTAGAGGAAGTCGAGGAGTAAGGTGTAGAGGAAACCTTCAATGTTGCCTTTGTTGCGCTGCATATGGCTTTTGGCGTCGCCGCCAACTGGTGCAGAGGAACGGAAAAGCTGAGTCGGAGCCACCGACTGATTGATTTCCCACCGTCGATTTCCTCTGGTTTGATGTATCGGGTACCTTTGTGAAGCTTTGGTTGTGAAGAGCTCTCTGCACCCGAGAATGCATATGGTGAAAAATGAACTCAAACGCACCATTTTTCATATTCTCAATTTTGACCAAATATACTGTAATTTTTAACAGGCGTTGAACACACCATTTCAGGCTCTTTAAGGAACCAGATATCTGGTTCCTTAGCACTCCTGTATGTATATATATATAGGTGTCATTGTAATTTTTGCTATGCGTGTCGATCAAAATGGGTTGCGACTCATAAATGCGTTCGAGGTCCAGATGAAGATAACGACCTGCCTGATTTACCTAATTTTGGTATGCCAGTATTATTAATAATAGCACTAGCCAAAACACCTAAGTATGCTAATTAAATCATAATTGTGGCACTAAATTGCCAGAAAAAATTATCAGGGCTCTGTTTGTAAAAAGTTTATTATACAACCGTGTCAAGAAAAATGTGTAGAAACTTACATATTCTGCTTTTGGTTTCACTACTACAGAATAGGGTCAAAGACGACGGTTAAAATCCGTCGTCTTACGTGTTTAGACGACGGACACGAAACCGTCGTCTAACAAGGCGTTGTCAATACTCAAAAAACATCGACTGGTTGTTAACCGTCATCTATGTTTACTATAAACCGTCGTCAATAATAAAAACAAAGACGACGGTTTTTAAGAGGAACCGTCGTCTTTGTGTATCATTAAAGACGA